>JANIWD010000001.1:0-55394 GCA_030557875.1 Candida neerlandica
TTCTCACTATGCCCTACTTCACGTCTTTTCCGTACCCCTCCCCTTATATACACTATCGTTCTTCTCTTTTTTCTATCCCCATCCCCTTTCCGTTTTTTTTTTTTTTTTTTTTTTAATTATTCTTTTCTTTATTTCTTTTTTTTTTTTTTTTTTTTTGTATTTTTTTTTTTCGATTTGTTTCTTTTTCCGTCAAAACATATGCACAATACAAAACATCTACACAAACCCACTTTAGGAAATAACTGAAAATATAAAACAAATTATGATCACGTGACATATTGTCCTGTCTTATATTAATACAATTAAGAATAAACAAAATAGAAAGAAAAAAAAATAATAAACCTAGAAATTCTATACAATGTCTTCTATTCTTCCTCAGAACTTGTGTCGTCGTCGTCGTCATCATCTTCATCATCATCATTATTGTTTGCTTCTTCAAAATCGTTCTCACTGATAATTGGTTGGCTCAGATTCAATTGACTACTTATAACATCTCTTGATTGTGACAGAGTAGTTTCATCCCAATCTTCAGGTTTAAATATATGATTACTTAACAATTTATTCATTTCAAAAGCACCAACATTTTTCTTTTTGAATAGATGGTTCAATTTGGCATCACATTCAATTTGTCTCTTATCGTTTGGATTTTGTAAATTATTATCTTTGATATATTTCCACAACAATTTCACCACTTGTGGACGAGAAGTCTTTTCAACTCCAATTACCGAGCTTAATTCTGGTGATAAGTACATTTCTCTATTGAATGGATTGTTTGCAATCTGAGCTTCGGTTAGAGGTTTTCTTTTCTTTTTCGTCGGACTAGTTTTACCTCTGGTTGTTGATGATGCTGATGATGATGATGATGTGGTGGTGCTACTTCGACTCGATCTTTTAGATAATCTACCATTTTCTTCTCTGGATAATTTGGCTGCTAATAATGCATCTTGTCTTTCCATTTCTTCTTTACTTAATTTTTCATCTTTTTCTCTTCTGGCCTCTAGATCTTGATATCTATTGAGAATTAACTCGTTGATTTGTTTCTTTAAAAAATTTGGTTTGGTTAGTTTCAAGTGCTTGGGACGGTAAATATTATTATTAAGGTATACATACTTTATCTTGAGATAAATCCACCCCAAACAATTCTTGTAATGCATTTCTAATTCTTTTAACTGTAATCTCTTCTAAATTAGCAACACTTAATATTGCCTGGTAAAAACAAAACAAAACTGTTAGTAAAACAATGCGTCCTTTCAAAAGGGCAATAAATATATAATGAATTGAAAACATACGTCAATTGTAGGACGATACTTGTCAGGTTTAAAATCAGTACTCATTTGGTGTATTAATGCAATGTGGTAGAGTGGTTGATTTTGCTTGGGTTTTTTTTTTGGCTATGGCTTTAGTTCTTTTTTTTTTGGTTCTTTTGGTTTTTTTGGTTCTTTTGGTTTTTAGTGTTTGTGAGTTATTTTTTTCGGATTTCTTGTTTTTCCTTCTCGTAAGTTTTCGCTCGCAGTTTTTTTGCTTTTCTGGCTGTCCTGGCTGTCCTGGCTGTCCTGGCTGTTTTTTCTGACTTTGTTTGGTAGCCCTGTTGTGTTAATTCCTGTCCTATGTGGCCCTAACCCCTAACCCCCCCCCCTTTGGAATTTTAACTCACCACCATACTGCAACCATACAAGACCACCTTAAAAAAAAAATTATTGTGTGCATTTCTTTGTGGCCTAAACTATGCTAACTTAACTTAATCTAGACCAGCCATTTGACATACTCCCTTAATCATTCATTGAGTCACCACAACCTTATTTATTCTTCTTGACATAGTAAACCTTGAGCTTGGGCTTAGTTCAAATGTCAAGCTTAACCAACCCATCCGCCTCTGATCCCTCTCTCATCCACAAAACGGCAATTAGTTCAAAAAAAAAAAAAGAAAAGATTATTCTATCTCTATTGTTCTATCAATGGATTGTAATTCGTACGGCATTACAATGGCGTGTGACTGTAGAGAGTTAGGCATGTAATGTAATACATTATGACGAACTACAGTAGTGATCTCACTTACATTCTCTTCCTATTTATTCTGAATCAGAATAATTTGTAACTGGAGTGATAAATTACGTAAATGTTGCAACACAGGTTAGTAGGGTAGGTCCCATTTTATGTTCCAGAACACACTCCATAGTTTCTGTTAAGGAAAAGTGATTACACATATGATTACAACTCTTCTTATAACCTAATATTATTATTCAATCTAATATACATAGTTTCAACCACAACTAACTTACTAACAAAAAAAACCTACACATTATTGATTTATTTTAATTGATTTCTTAAATTTCGTTTATGTTGTAATTCATTCTTCTTCACCAACTTTTTCCTTTCTGCTCTTCTTAAAGTTCTTGGATCGATTAATTCTTTTTCAGTATTTTTCACTTGATCATCAACTTCAACCAACCATTGATTATCAATACTTTTATTTTTTCCTTTATAACCCCATTTAGGTACCCATTCACCACTATTTTCATCAAACACCAATTTACCTGATTTTTCTTTCGATTTAATTCCCTTTCTAGCGGCAAATTGTTCCCATTTAGTCATTGGTTTCTTCTTTGGAATGGATTTTTCACGAGGAAGAATGGTGGTTGGTTCAGGTAATTGAATTAAAGTCATGGTGGAATTTTGTCCAGTTGATGAACCATGGGTTTCAGTGGTGGTTTTAACAGGTAATGATAAGATTTGGTTTATTAATAATTGAACATTATCTCTGGTGACAGAAGTAAGATAGGATTCTTTATCAGATTCAGAAGTTGATGTGGAGAATTGGTTGTTGTCTAATGGGTTGGGATCAAAAGTGGATAAATTACCAAGATCATATGTGTTTGGAATAGGTTTTTCAACTGTGACTGGTTTATATTCTTTCTCTTCCGATGACGACATGACTGATGATATGTAATAGATATATATATACTCGTTAGATGAGGTTTAGACAGTATGAGATTTGATAGGTTTTTTTTTTTAAGTAGATATTTTTTTTTTCTTTCAGATGAGATGGAAAAAAAAAAAGAATAGAAGCGAATAAAGTGTCCATATTAGGAAATATTCTATTACACCGCACACTGTACATATATATCATATTTATCTTTTTCTTAGACTACTTAGGACCCATACAGAAACAAGAACCATTACACCAATAGTACCTCCTGCCATGATTAAATGTTTTAAATCTTCTTGTTCAACATTTGTTTCCAATTTCAAGCCCGGAGTATTTGTCGACGGATTCTTTGCTGCATCCACCAATTGGATAAATAATTCATGTAAGGAACTATTCCAATTCAACGACACATGTAATGGAGAATTTAAAAATAAATCCCTAGTGTAATTTTCTGGTTGGATATCTGACCGTTGTTGTTGTTTATCCAAATCGGCTTTTAAAGCCACAAACACACTAGGAATTTCATCCAATTTCAGTCCATGTTTTTTACGAAGATCCACCAAATATTGGAAACTATCAGGATCGGAAGAATCATATACATAACATATGATATCACATTGATCTAATCGGGATTTATTCTCTAATATTGCCGGTTCTAATTCACCTAATTCTTCTAAAATCAAATAACATTGTTTCCCACCTCGTAATTCAATATCTTTTACCACCATTCGTGGTTGAATAGTTGGGGAATAAAATTCACTATATGAATTATGTAAAAAAGTTTCCAATAATGACGTTTTACCTGCTTTGGGTGCCCCAACAATAAAACAATTAAAGATGTTTCTATCGGTAATGGAATTTCTCATTAATTTACCTTGCTTTTGTCGTGTTTTTCGTGGTTTGGTGATCTTGATTGCTTTAATTGAATCCATTTCAAATCCTAAATATGCAAGATATTCCAATGTTGTTTTATAATCCAAAAATGTGGTTAAATTCCATTGTGCTAACCATCCTTGTAATGTAACAAACCCTTGTTCATTACATACAATCGATTGGGGGAATTGTGTATCAACCCATAATTTAGGTATACCTGGAGTGGGTTTAAAAAGATGTTGTAATTCAGTACCATTCAAACCTCCATCATTATCCTTATCGAATTTAATAAACAAATCAACAAAAAACTTATATCCTGTAGGGGATAATTCAACACTTGAATTTGGATTAATATCCACTTTTGGACTTAAGAACTTATCATTAAGTGACAAGGAATTGGTATAATTGAATGCTCGTAATATACACCATATTGTTTCATGTCTACCCAATTCAGCATAGATTTTATTCAATTTAATAAATCCATCTTCCGATATCACCAATGGTATAGAGATATCATTGTTATTATACCCTGGTAAGATTTCTTCATCGATTTTAGCAACTATTTGTTTGAATTCTTCTAATTTGGCATCTTTATCAAATACTTTTTTATGCAATCTTGAAAACTCCTCAAAATTCAAATATCCATCCTGATCAGTATCACTTAAGAAGAAAATCCTCTTTAATGCATGGATTGCCCCTGGTTTTAATTCCCGTTCTTTAGAATCAAAAATAGGTGACATAGGATGAGTAACTGTTCGTTGACATAAATAAAAACATTCCACCACATTATAATTATTCTTAGCACTACATCGTATTCCTGCTTCAATTTCTTTAAATTCATTAATCAACGGTATGAATTCTTCCGAATTTTGGGTCTTGATAAATTTCTTCTTATTACTGATCATATCGGATTTATTGCCACATAAAATAATGGGTAAATTAACTCCTAGACTACGAAACAATGGCATCCAATGTAATGATATTCTTTCATATGTGTAATGATCACAATATACAAGCCAAATCACATCGGCTCGTTTTAATTCTTGTTGTAAATTGTTCATATCCGAACTTGAAGTATCAATAATAGTGGTTAAATTAGGGATATATCTCAGTAGGATCTCATCGGCAGGATCCTGGAAATCAATCATCGTCATCATATTATTCTTCTTCGTCTTCGTCTTTTTTTTCAGATGATGTATATTGATGGGAGGTTCATTTATTGTCGAATATTCTTGGATACTTTCATAATAATCATCACGAGAAATTGTAATTGGGGGTAAGACATTGTTATTTTGACGATCAATTATAGTTGTTTCTTTCACTAATGATGAAATTAATGATGATTTACCAACTTCATCATCACCAACAACTACAATTCGTATACTTTCTGGAGTAGTCATTTGTTGTAAAATGGGGGGGTTGTTTGTTCGTTTGATCGGATCTCGCTAAATATGAAATTTATCAGGCGAGAAACTTGACATTGATGTATTAAGAGTGCTCTAGTGTGTGTGTGTGTAAGTGCAAGAAAATATCCCCCACGAACTCGGATCAGACACGACATGTATCGGACGTGGATACGACATTTTATTGTTGCACAAATGCGGCTTTATCAAAAAATAAAAAAATAAACTTAGAAAATGCAAATCTTTTTTTTTCAATACAAAACACATATTAATATATATATACAACATATACACATGACATGACATTACAAGTATATTAACATACAAGTATAAATCTAATAGAATTTATCAAATGAAGAACCAAATTCTTCAAGAATTGGATGCTGGACATCGGGGATTTGTGAGATATAAGGGTTTTGACCAGGATGTATTTGTTGAGGGACTTGTCCCGATCCTTGCAGCTGAGGGTTTTGTTGTTGCTGTTGCTGTTCTTGAGGAGGCTGAGGAGGTTGTTGATGTTCTGGAGAATTGTCATCCTCATCTACTTCCTCTTCTGCCTCTTCTAATTCTTCATCACCTTCAACATTAGGGGTACTTTCAACTTCAACAAAGGCAGATAATTTATCATTTCTACAGATTTCTTCAAAATTAGCTTGTTCCCTCTTAGCAATGACGGATTTAATCTCATATAAATCGCAAATGGAAAAATTGCCTATTGTTGCTTTTAAAATCTTTAACGATTCTTGATTCCACAATTGGAACTTTACTTCATTTTTCAAGATTTTATAATTAGCAAAACTTAAATTTAACAAATTGATCAAATTTGGTTTCTGTCTCACTTTCATTCGATTTATGATTAAGTTTAAATATGATTGGTCAGGAGGGGAATTAATTGGCCATTCATTAACTGGTAAATACAATGCAACCAATTGTACAAATACTTCTGGTGGTTGACATTCATTACTACCAGCACCTTGAATATCGGGTAATTTTTGATTAGCAAATAAATCCTGGAACCATTCATTGGTCAAAATCTTTGCTTTAATTCTTCTATCTCTTAATTTTCTTCTTAATTTACTCTTTTCTTTGGGACCACTAGCTGAATCAGTTGACATTTGAGAAATTGCCATTGATTTTTTTGTAACTCGTCTCTTTTTACTATTAGAGCTAGTAGTTCCACTACTGCTCATAGTATTGAGTGAAGTATTTGAAGGTATTTTAGTAAATGAAGAATTTGAGGGTACTTTACTAAGGGGAACACTAGGAAGAATAGGAGTTGAGCCATTCGACGAAAGGTTATTATTATTATTGTTGCTGTTGTTGATGTTGTCATTATTATTATTGTTATTATTATTATTATTTTCGTCAATTGATTGGAAGCTGAAATCACTACTTCTCCTTCTAGAAGTGTTTATACGAATTAAATTGACTTGTTCTATTGGATGCCAAGGATCACCTTTTTTAAAATCAAGATGTCTTCCTAAAGAACCCTTATGAGCGAATTGCTTGTTACAGAATTGACAAGTCTTATTATCATAGTCTATGCTAGAAGGAGAGTTAGTAGTATTTGAGGATCTTCGTCTATTCATTGAAACCGATTGAGCGTTGGAAGATGAAAGCAAAGGATCGGGAAGTGAGGATGTGAGGGTAGAAGTGGGATTATTCCCATTGGGTGCACTAGAAGGTAGTAGTGGGAAATTCTGTAATTGGGTTTGAGGTTGATGGAATTGTTGTTGAGGTAGTTCCTGGTGTTGCTGAAATTGCTGTTGTGGTTGTTGTTGGAGTTGGTGGTGTTGGAGTTGGTGTTGTTGTTGATGTTGGAGTTGTTGTTGGTGGTGAATTTGGTGGTGAAGTTGAGGGGTAGAATGAAGATCTGAATGTTGATGATGCTCCGACATTGTGTGGTGAATTTGTTGGTGGTTGTTAATATCATAACCATCGGTGTTAGTGCGGTCTATATTATCCATTTCTTCTTTTGGGATTGTGATTGTTGTGACAAGAATATTGGTGGTTGTAAAGATGTTTATATTTGGGGGAAAAATAAATTGGTAGAAGCCTTTAATGTATTTTGTTAAGGGTGTTTTATAATTAAGAATTCTGGGGGTGTAGAAGTAAGTATTATCTTCTTGTCTTTAAACAAACGATAAAAAATAAAAATTTAAGAAAATTGATGATGATGATGATGTTGAGGATGATGAGTTAGGAACTTGTTGAAATGATGAATACTATAAATACTATAAATACTGGAAAAAAATTTAAATAAGAGGAGGAGTTAAAATGGGGGGTATGTGGTAAGAATGAAGTCAGGAATCAAAAAAAAAAAAAAATAGCGAAATTAAGCAATGAATGTAAACTGATACGACGTACTATAATAATGCTTGAATGGCATGAAACAATTGGGGGAGAAAAAAAAAGATCAACCTTTGAACACTTTGAGTTCTATTTTGTGTTTGTGCTTGTCCAATTGAGATATACAGTCTTTTTTTTTATTATTTAAACTAAAGCGCGAAATTAGATGACACAATTTCTTGTACACTTCTTCATTTTATTTGTTTGTGACTAGGTACAAATAGTTTTGTCCATAGTAGTATAAACAATTAGGTCAATTGGTTCATAAAAAGAAAAAAACACTGTATAGTCGCGTGGGGTGGGTGTAAAGTTGTAATAGGTTGAATATTGATGTTAAATTTTGATCAAACACAATATGTGTGAGTGTGTGAGTGGAAGAACTAGAAAAACATATACTTTAGTGATGAAGAAAAAAATAAAAAGTAGAACTACCAGAAAACGCAATGGATAATATACTTATTGGAATATAAATAAGAGTTATGTTGTATCTAACTATAATCCTCATCTTCATCAACCTAAAAACCTTGTAGAATGAATAAATCAATGAAGAGAACGATTGAAGTGTAAAGTTAAAAGTTCGGACTTTGTTTTCCCCTTTACAATTATGAACACAAAAGTGAAATCCAAAAGAAAAAAATTACCCAATTTGGAATTCGAATCTTGTCTCAATTCACACACTCACTCACTCACATACACACTCACTCACAGACACACAACACAAAGAAAGAAGTCACACACACATACACACACACTCTCTCTCATATATATGTATAACACAAGCGGAATTGGAATTGGAATTGGTAAACAGTGATAGTAATAATTGTAATATTAAGGGTTCAAAACTATTGTCGTTGTAAATTTTCTTTGTTTGTTTTCCTCACCATCTTCTTCTTCTTGTTGTTCTACTTCTTGTTGTTGTTGTAGGTGGTGGTGGTGGCGGTGGAGATACGTGACACTTGTAAAACGCCAGGAGGGGGGGAGATGTTTAAAGAGAATTACCCCCCATCTTACTGATTCACTAATAATAATCTTATATTACAATGTAAGATAATAAAATTAGTCGCCCTGAATATAATAATCTCCATTTTACTTCTTTGTTTTCTTACTGCTGCTCCTCATCCCTCTTCTTCATCTCTCCAAAGTATTCTCTCTGTTACATACTTCATGCAAACATCTATATTGTCTCTTTTTTTATTCTCTTAACTTAACTTATCTTATCTTATCTTACCTTAACTATGGTTAGGTTAGTTGTTACTCTTGCTTTTGGTTGTTTGGTTGTGGATTTTCCTCACATTGAATCGGTTACAAAAACTTTCCGCCCGCCTCCCCCCACGAACTAAATTACACACCACTCAATATGTCAAACACCACTCTCTACAGATATTTTATTATATATGTATGCATGTATATTTGTATGTATGGATATATGCATATACATGTTCCGCCATATTTGTCATTCCAGTCCATTCCAACATACTACGAGTCACCCATACACTAAAAACTGCATCACTGTCTATGTCCAACTCCTACTTTTCCTACCTCCTCACAATAACCCATACCAACAACAACATCAACAACAACAGCAGCAACAGAAACAACAATAGAGGGAGGGAGGGAGGGGGTGTGAAAAACGAAAATTCGCCAATCTTTCGGTAGAATCTATTTGTTGCCTTAAGGTTCTACTCCGGTCATCTTTCTGATTGTTTCACTCCCTTCTTATATTTACCCAATATGGGAGGTTATGATTTATTTGCATATATTTATATACATTTCATGACGATTAACTAGTCATTCCTTATTTTTGACGTTTGGTTACAACCCCAGCTAACAACCACTGACAAGAGAATGCTTACTTAATTGTTATAATTGCTATTTATTTCAATCACCGTAATAAGTTACGTCACAGCTTTTCTGTTTCCTTTTTCCCTTTTTTTGTTCTTGGTAGGTACTGTTATACGATCGATTGATGTATTGTTTCGTTTCCATTGTATTTAGTATATTTTTTTTTGCTACTCCGCTTATTAATTATTAATGTACCTGTTTCTAGTAAATTTTGGTATTGTCCATCCACATTTTTATCAAACTTTTATATTGTTTTTTTAAATTGCATTATTATCTTTTCCTCTTAACAATTTGTGTAATATGTTACAAAAATAATAGCAAACAATTAAAAACCCTTAACCCTTCAAATCTACCCGACTCTATTCCTGTTGCTTATTTCCATCGGGGTGGGTGGGTGTATTATTTGTAATTTTGGGTTATTTATTTGTCAACATCGTCTTCACACTTTCCCCTTTTTTCATCTATTTATATGTTTTGCTTTGCTTTTAAATTCACACATTCATTGGCTCTTTTTTGAAGTGAAGATACTTCACCTTCGGAGTCGGGTTTATTACATAGAACAAAATTTAAACTTCACATTTTAAGCCAAAATATATCTCCGTGTCCCGTGTTCTATGTTCCCCTCCACCCACAAAATACACCCACAAATAATCAATCACATATAGAGAGAGGTATAGAGAAAGATATTTAGAAATATGGTTAACTCATTTATTTGCATATTTGAAAACTTATTTTTTATTTTCAATTGTTTTTGTTTCGTTTTTAAAAATTAAACAATTTCTTGATCTGGTAAATTTATTCCCACTGTACTTCTCTTAATAACCTTATCTTCTTCCAAAACAATAGCAATATGCAATGATCTACAATTAATAATGACTTTTTTTTTCATGTTTATTCAAATCAAATCAAAATTAAATTAAATTAATAATATAAACTAATTTATAAATTTAATTTTTCTACTATATCTTTTAGATTACTAACATATCTATTCTCAATTGAGTCTCCATTCCCACTAACAACAGTCAAGATCAATTCATTTAATTCTGCACTACCAAGAATATCAACATGTTCTGCAGTTTTAGCCCCACCTCTTAAATCAAATCTATCGGGTTCATGTTTAATCTCAACTATTTTAACTTGGGAATTACTTGGATTATAACGAGATTTATCCCCTTTATACCATTCATGGCACATACTATGGGTTAATAATGATACAGTACCGTCTCCGTCTCCCAAAATAACTCCATTGGAATCTTCAGCATCAATTATGTAATCCAATTTGGTGGATTTTTTATCAGCGGAAATATATTTATATGCTCTTTCTGTAGGATTACCAACACCATAAAAACAATAAATTTTTAAATCAGGTGCATTTGGTAAAGGAACTTCCAATGGATTCGACCATTTCAGATGATCATTATTGTTTTTTTCCAATTCTTCTCTGGTATTGGCAATTCCATAGGAATAATTCTCCCGAACTCTTTTGGAATACCATTCAGGTGCTGCATCTAATAAATCTTCAATACTTTGCGCCAAGGTAACTTCTTTCATTGGTTTATCATCATTGGTTTGATTCTTGTATTGAATAAATGTACCAAATGAACGATCTTTAGGTTCATCCCCTGAAGTTACTTCATCTTCATCAAATGTTGAAATAGGATCATCTGGTGCATAAGTTAAATTCCCCCATAATTTATCCCCTCCTTTAGGTAACATACTGGCAATTCCTCCAAATGTACGTAACATATCAACCCTTTCTCTTCTGCTGAAAAATTGTTCCAATCCATACACTGCCAATGCATTCAATTGCACTGTATCTTTCATTTCACCGGATATCAACACAGGAATACTTTTTGGTGTACCCAATGTTGATCCACTAATATCAATTAATGATTCAATATTATCATTAACCCAATTGGATCCTCCGTTTCCATAATATGGTTTACCTGTTGCTTCAACCCATTTCAAAAAGTAAAAAATAATCTGTGACCCCATAGAATGACCAATAAGAATGGATTTTTTATTGTTTAATTTATTATTCAACTCAATTTGTGCCTTTAATTTAGAAAAATATCCATCTCTTTTTTCTAAATCAATATATGCCAATCTCCAATCATAACTTGCACTAATCATATTATTTGGACCATATCCAATCACAGCTAAATTTTGTAATATCTTATTCCAAATCCAATATCCCGCCATAAAAAAATCAGCAGCATCAAATCCTTGTGCAGCTCTGACTTTAATATTTGGTGGATCCAATCCTGTTGTTTCATCCAACATGATATGTTTTAACCAACATGATTTGTCCAAAATCATTGTTCGTAACATATAAAATGAACCCCATAATCTTTTTCGGAAATATCCTATTGATGGACAATCCCCTGAAGTTGTTGTACCCCATGATTCCAAACCTGTACTTACCACTCCAGGAACTAACACCACATTGAAATTTTCCGTGAAATTTTTTTGGGTTTTTAATCGTAATCCAACACTAAAAGAATCTGCCAGTCCATGTAATCCATCATTATCTTCATTTTTACTTGATTCTTGTAAATAAACTTGAATACTTGATGGTAAGATATCTTTCCAATTTTTCCAATCATCAAAAATTCCATTCAATTGATCGAATTTGATGAATTTTTCCAAATCACCATTAAAAGGATGGGAATCGGTTGTGAATAATAAAGCAAAGATTAATCCAATAATTGTACCAAATATAAACATCACCCTTCTAGATTCTAAAATCTTCTTTTTCTTTTTCCTTTCCTTTTCCCTTTTAATATGTGATGGAGTTCTGGATAATAAATTACTATCACCATCTTGATCTTGATCATCATCATCTTCTTCATCTTCTTCTTCATCTTCATCATTATTCTCCACATCTTCTTTGTTTAAATGGGGTCTGTTGATGGTATGATGATGGTGACTATGATGAGGTTCATCATGTGAAAGTGGTTTGAAATTTGTTCCTTTAGTCTTATCAATTGATGAAGAAACCCCGGACTCTTCCACCTCGTCTTCTTGTTGGTCGTTTTTTGTTTTCCTATTCTTTATTGATGACATGGTTGTAGGAAATAGGAGGGGTTGTGTATTCTTTTTGGTTTGTTTATGAGTTGTATAGATATATATATATTTTTTTCTGATAAAGTACAAGAATAACAGCAAACAAGTCTTGACAGAACCGAACGCGACTGCGAACCCGCGCGCTCCTATGCGACCCCGACCTTAACTAAAGAAAGATAGGAGGGGGAGGAGAAGAAGCAAAAGCAAAAAAAAAAAATCGCTCAATACCGCTACGACAAGATCGGCTCGGGAAAAATCCTTAGACGACATATATCCGAGTCAATATGTATATGTATTGGTTACGCTGTACTATACTATACTATAATATGGTATACTGATTACTTATAATGCATCCATGGTGTAATCATATTCAATACCTGGGGTAACACTAGCAATAAACTTCAAAAAGATAATTAAATAATGATCAACTCTTATTCCATCTTCATCGTCCTCCTCAACTTCTTCTTTGTTCTTCTTCTTCTTATCATCATCATCTACTGATAATTTCTTCACTTCTTCACTTAATTCACCTTCTTGATCTTGTTCCTTTTTCTTCCTATTCAATTTCGAATGTTTCATCAAGACTTTCATAACCGAAGAATGTTTACAAGGATGGATCGATACTGAAGTGGTATTGAACGCCACTGGTAATTTCTCAATAGTGGCTGTTTTATCCTTATAATCCAGATTTATATCTTCAAACATTTGATTTGGCAATAAGGGAATCCCATTTGAATCAAATCCAACCAAATATAATTTAGGTACCCGATATGAAGTTGAATAAGTTATGTATAAGTCATATTTACGTAATTTATTATTATTTGAATCTTCAATTATATCAAATTCTTCATCAAACTCTTCATCTTCATTTTCATCATCATTGTCAATATCACCTACTTCAATTTCTGTAATCTCCTCAATATCAGCCACCTCGGGCTGTTTATCATGTTTGATTTTTTTAGATTTCACCCAACCTTCTTCATCAACCTCTTCTTCCTCTTCTTCATCGCCGTCACCGGGATTATCATCCCCAGTTAAATAATTACTTGCACGTTGATAACTAGGCACATGACGAGTGATTAAAAATTGCTTATCAGGAGGTAAGAACGATTTTTCCAATTCTTTTTTAGAACATTTGGCCCATTCCCAGGTTGGAAATTTATAAACTAAATAATCCCCAGCTTTGACAAATTCTTCAGGACTGATTTCTCCCGTAGTTGAAAAATTTGAATTATGATTAATTGGGGTTAAATATTCTCTTAAACTTGATATTTTGGATCGGATTGATGCCATTGCTTATTTATGTATTCTTGATAATTATAGTTGTTGATGCTGCTGTTCTTGCTGCTGTTCCTTGTTCTTGTTCTTGTATTGTTAAATAGAAAACGTCTATATGATAATAAATTAAAGTTGTAATTTATTACCTAGTTTCTTTGATGTTTAATTAAATATGTGGGTGTTGTATAGAGTTGCGTTTTATCTGTGGTTTCAATTCTTTTTTTTGTTTTTTATTGGTAACATGGAGACAAATGATAATGGCGATAACAAAGGTCGTGTGCGTTATCTAAAAACGTGACCCCACTCATGCTCGTATCTCGATTTATTCACGTGATAACTATAATTCCGGTATATTTTTTTTTGTCTAATAATGTTGAACATATTGGCCACTTCTTATTGAATTTATCATTATAATGTTTTTACGAGATAGTGATTGTCGTATAGAACTTGTTCTTCTCTGTTTTTTCGTGGTGTATTTATGTTTTACTTGAATTTGGTAACAAAATCTGAATTAAAAAACAACAAAAAAAAAAGAACTAATGGGGCATACATTTATTCATCGATCGCATCGGTAACAAAAAGTTAAACAATAATAAAGAAAAAAAAAGAAATACCCACAAACAAAAAAAAAAAGTACGAAGAAGAATTAAAAAAAAAAAAACAAGAGAAAGATGCAAGAAGAACATTGAATAAAATAAAACAAACAATTGAATTAAAGAATTAATCTAAATATAGAGATGCAAAACGCCTGAATGAGACTTGCTTTTTGGGGGGTAGACAATTGATTGGTTGTGAAAGTTTTTTTTTTTTTTGCAATCCAATTGTTTTTTTGCTTTTTTCAAAAGTTAATCATCAAACCTAGTACCATCTTACTCTTAAACCATCTTGTAGTTCAGGCGAGTTCTTGCTGAATAATTTTGTGATATAGAGATTAAACCTACCGATGTTATGTTGGGGGAGGAGGAAGAGGGGAGGAGCAAGAATCTTTTTTGTTTTTATTTATGTATGTATCTAATTCAGGTTTGCGTTATATTGCCTAATTTGGGTTTTTGTCACCATTACTTTGTTGGTTGGAATAAGTGTGAATGAGTTTTGTTTTGTTCACCCGTTTGCTCAAACAATAAAATAAACTAAAAAAGAAATAGCCCTGACGAGTAATAATAGTAAACACACACACAGAATGAGACACAGGGAAAAACACACTAAAACATCCTTGCATGGTAATTGTTATTTATCATGTGTGATGCGACAGGATAGTTGAAATTTTGTCAATATTCAATTGCAGTTTATTTATTACTTATGTATGTACAACATAAGAGAGAATACCGATGGAGTAATTGGAATATCAAATGACAGGCGAATTTCAATTGTCTCACACTCCTTCGGCTGGAGTGGTGGTTTGTTTTTTCTTATTCTTTGTAATTGTACTTGTGAATTTTCGTTTCGCAATTGACAACACAGCCTAATGGACCAAAGATGACGTAACGCACAGAATCGTAAAAACAAAAAAAATTACTGAAAAAAAAAAAGATACCGTGCCTCGAGGAAACAGAAAGCAAGAGATGGGGGGAGGGGGTTGTCGGGTTATTGACGGTTGATATAAGAAAGAGATTGGCAATGAGGTGTTCTTTTTCTCAATAAGAGATTCTAATATGACGTTTTAATACTGAAAGGGGAAAAGTAAACGTGAAAAAGAATAATAATAGGAATAAGAAAAAAAAAAGAAAACAAACAAAGGGTTCAAATCTTTTTTTTTTCTTGATACCATTGGTTCTTTTGTCATGGTTTTTCTTTTTATAAAACCTTAGCGTGTAATAATAATCATAATAATGATGTAATAACAGAGGAATTTATCCTTGTTGATTAGTTCCTATGTTTCATGTGTTTCATCAGAGATTGTTAAAGAATCTGATCAATTTTGTTTTTAGAGGATACTGATCTGTCAAAAAAATAACAATCAAAAAAAAAAAACTAATCTGGTTCACACATCTATTTGATTCTTACATTACCGCTTGTTTCTCGGTAATTATAAATTATAGTGCTAAGAGAACAGCACGAGCTGTCCTAATAACATCATATATCTTGGTTTTAAAGAGGTCTGGTGATTTGGGTATGATCCTCTGTTTACTTTAATGGTAGTCGTCTCTTTCTCTGGTCATTGCCATACTTGGTATCATGACTTTCCGCGTGCATTGTCCTAAAAAAGAATTTAAATCTTTGCGCGTCTGTGCATTTTGGCTGCAATTATTTCTTAAACATGGTCGTGTGCAACTAGCTAATTAGTAAACAATGAGATTTTTTTTTTGTCGTGTCATATTTTATTTTTCATATTTCAAGCACACAATAATACCTTCCCAATTAAATATCCGTTTTGCGGCATGTATCCCAAAAGAACAATTGTAATAACAATACAAACATCCCTGTACACATTACCCATTCTCATATGAAGAGAACATATATATATTTTTCGCGCCCATACCTTAAGTGTAAATAAAGGACAACATCCCAATAAAAGAAAAAAAAAGAGATCCTTCTTCTGCTTAAAATAAAAATAGCGCATCTGTATGTGTTTCTAGTTTTTTTTTTATTTATTTAATTCATGTAACATGAAAATTACTTAATTAGACGAAGTTACTAATACTGGTGTATTATACCGTTTTGCATCCTAGTTTTTTTCTTCTTCTCTATATACTGTCTTAAAACAAACATAAACAAGAAATAAAGGCGTAACGCGTTTGAACAGGCTTCGATTGGTTTTTGTTTGTTTGCATTCTGGCTAGTACAGGAAGGGTTCCTCTTGTGATGCAGAGTAGAGTAGAGAATAGTAGAGATAGAGTAGACATAGAGAAACACTCTCTCCCCCACAGCCCCTTAAAAAGTTCTTGGTTGAAACCCTGTAATGGGAATGAGGTGTGATTGTTACGTTCAACAGGTTTTTATTTTGATTTCTTCTCTCATTGGCTACCCTTTGGATTATAAGATTAGCGAATTTGAGTTGATTTGATTTTACTTGGCTTGGCTAAGTATTGGTTTGAGTGCGGGTTTTGGATTATAAAGGTAAAAGATGGATTTTTTGGGTTTGGTTTAGTTTGGGTATTTTTAGTTTTGTAGATCTGTATGTTTGTATGTATGTATGCGAGTCACGTTCATAAATTTTGAACTTTTTTTTTGTTCTTTCTTTTCGCAATTAAAAAAATTGTTTTTGTTTTTGTTTTTGTTTTGAGTTGGACCAAATGCAGTAACTAGTAACAAAAAACACCAAAAAGCGTTACCTTCTAAATAACAAGAATATATTACCTAAGGACAAATCCTTAATCCAAAAGAAAAAAAATCAAAATTTTTCAAAACTCCTATTCAGTTGTATTTCTTTCTTTCTTTCTATTCATTCGAAAGAATATCATCTTCATCATCACCTATAAACCGTCATTTCTTTTGGTTGCATATCCAATTGAACGATATAGCGTAGCTGTCACCAAGTCAATTCAAGTCACTCGCTACTTAACTTCCCCCTTTGTTTCCTCCTAATTACTCACTATACCAACACAGAGAAAAAAAAAAAAGGGAATCACGTCTATACCCAATAAAAAAATTACAGAAAAAGTTTTCCAATTTCAGTTTCATTTCCAATTGCATTTTAATTCTTCTACTTCAAGTCAAGTAATAAAACACATTAATCATGTCTGTTACAACTAATAGAATTGCATTAGCATCCATCAAAGATACTCATTTGAACTCAGCTTCTAGCTCACCAAACAATACCCCTACCAAGGATAGAAAAAGACCAAGCTTATTCAACAGCATTAAAAAGCATCCTCATGGTTCTTCCATCTCAAGATCAGACTTGATTACAAAATCATTCTCCCTTGCTAATTCTGCAACTACATTGAATAAAAAATTTTCCCCATTGAGAGCTGTCAGTTTTTCTGATTACAGGTCAACTTCTTCAACAAATACGGTTGGTTTAAAACTTCAATCCACTGATGACGCGTTTAAGAACGATACCGCTGGTTTAGCCGCTACTAAATTGAAGTTAAAATTACAATTGGCTCTCTATAAAGTTCAACAAAACAAACAAACGCGTCTCAAGTCATTAAAATACAACTCCAACAACTCCTCCTACACTAATAACACTCATAGATCCACCGCTATTAAGTTAAACTCGGTCATTGCATCGTTGGAAAGTCCTCCAACTTCTGCCAAAGGTTCCCCAACTCCACCTGCTGGTCCATTTGAATCACCAGATTATCATTCTATTATCAAACCATCTGTCGCTTTGCCAACCCCACCTGACCAACAACAACAACAACCACATCGTCAACAACCACCAATGAATTATTCACATTCCATAAATGTTAACTTAAATTCAACTCCAAAAGAAAAGGCTTCATTTAATCTTATTAATAACCCTACCAAGTCTAAATTATCCAAAATTGCTAATAAAAAAGGTACTGCAAAAAGAATTCAAAAACTTAAGTTGTTTCAAATCAGAAAAAACTCTGTATTCTACAATTTGAACCAAAAGAAATTGCCATTGGTTCAAAAGCAAGAAGAATATGGTATGGATATTGTCAACCATACACCTTCTTATAGTCCACCTTCATCACAAGGTAGTGGCAATACTACTGGTAGTAACAACAAAAATACAAACAACAACAGCAACTCCCAAGGTTCTAATTTCTCCTTCATAACTTACCCACAGAGTCAAGAATCAAATAGTCAAAATCATAGTCATTTACCATCAATCATACTTAATCCTCCTTCATCTAACAACACTACTACCGACAACAACAACAACGATAAAACTTCCATGTCATCATCATCATATCTTAAACATCATGAACAACAAACTAGTTTGCCATCGATAAATAAGATTTTGAAAACTCCTATCAAGAGAGCCAATTCCATGAGACCACCTTCACATTTCCTGTTTCAAAAATCATTTAATGATGCAGCTCCTTTGGTTGTTCCTGGTTCTCAATCCCAATCTCAATCACAACTTTCAAATAATCTTAACGATGAAACTATCATTGATGAAGATAATGAAATGACAATTATTCAAAACACCACCATTAATAATACCACAATTGATCAAAATGCTACCATTGAAGTTAATGATGATGACGAAGATGATAAATTGAACTCTAAAAAGCAACAAGATATTCTCACATCTTCACCTTTGCATAATCAACAATTCGCTACTCCTAATAAGTTTAGCGTTGCCAAATCTTTATTACAACTCGGTGGTCATAGAATGTGATGAACCATAATCACATCTTAATAAAAAAAAATTCATATCAATCAACGTCATAATCATCATTGTGTTGTATTATTAGCATATTGAACAAAAATGTTCTAATTCTTTTACTTCTAATTCTAATTAGTTTATATGTATTATAGAAAAAGTAATATCAATAAAATAACGATTTTTTATTTTATTTTTGTAATTCACATTTCCTGTTTTTCTATAAAACCACTGAATTGCTCATACTTGGTAACATAGAATGAGCTTCTATATTCAAATTACCATCTTCAACAATCCCTTCTTCGATACAATCTTGGATAATACTGTCCCAATTACTGCTGAGCACAAAATAAAGTTGACTAAAACTAACAAACATCAATGCAAACAACATCCCCAACCAAAGTCCAAATAAACCAAAGTTCAAAATAAATGCAAATACAAATGCACAAGGCAAGGCAATGACATAATATCCGATTAAATTCATCATACCTCCAATTATTTGTCTACCTTGACCTCGTAATGCTCCTGCAGTGGCACATGATAAACAATCATTGATCTGATAAATAGCGCCAATGATTAAAACTTTTTTAGCTAATTCAATAACTGTCTTATCGGTAGTATAAAGTCGTACCAATACCCCTCTAAATGACAATAGTAATACACAATTGAGAACTCCTAATCCCAATGAAGTGTAAATTGTTGCCTTGGTGGTAATTTGAGCTGATTTCTTAGATGCAGCCCCAATATACCATGCAATTCTTGTACCTGCTGCAATGGATAATGCAAATGGGATTTGATAGAATATAACACAAGTAGTACTTATGATTGATTGTGCAGCTAATGTTTGGGTACCGAATTTTGCTGCTTCCAATGTGATAATTTCAAAAGCAAACCACTCAGCTTCAATCATTAACACCCCAGGAATAGAAAGATTGACCATTTTCTTCCAATTAGTGAAAAATACCATATCGGTGAGTTTTTCTTTTGGCCAACATTGATATCCATTAATCATGAAAATATAGGCAAATAAAGCAATGCACATGACCCAATTCGTGATCACCACAGCGATGGGAGCTCCAATAAACCCAAGTCCAATGGATTTATCCCACACTAACAAATAATTCAATAGAGCATTCATAGGGGCACAGACACATAAAACAATAGTACTTGCATGGAAGACCCCTTGACTTTGCAAATAATGTTTGGCATTCTCAAACATTATAAATCCAGGTACACCAATACTTAAAACTTGCAAATATTGACTTGCTAATTTACACATTTTTTCACTTTCACCACTACCATCACCAATAATGGCCATTAATAGCGGAAAACTTCCCCAAATCCACAAGATCCCAATCGGTATAAACAACAATAATAACATATAAGTACATCTAATAAAATGAACCCCAACCGAATTATAATCTTTCCGTCCATATGATTGTGCACATAAAGTATCCAAACAAGTACTTACCCCTTGAATTATGGCATATCCTGAAATATTTGCTGTCATGGAACTTAAACTGATAGCTGCCAATTCATTACTACCTAATTTACCCACACTGAATACACTAGCCACAGTTAATGAATATTGTAATAAGAAAGTTATGATCAAAGGTAAGGAATATTTTAAGATCTTGGTACATTCACCATATGTTGATGTTTTAGGTTCAGGAGGAAGAACTTGTGGATGATGACTGATGATATCTTGGATCGAATATGATTTATTTGAAATATGGGATATGGATCTTCCTAAGGCTGGTTCTTGTGGTGGGGAAGTTGGTGGAGTGGAGGGCGGTTGGGATCCATGTTGGAAATTGAATGATTTGGGGAAATTATCATTTGATATTGTGGATGCAGCAATGGATTGTCTTCGATGTTGAACATAAGAAATAATCTCATTCTCATCTATACTTTCAGTCCTTGAAATTTGCGGAAGTAATGGAGTTACTTCGCTTTCTGACATGGTTTTTAGGTGGTTGCTATATGGGGTAAAAAGAAAAAAATAGACGTGAAAAATAAAAAAAAAAAAGAAAGAATATTATTTTTTCTTTGTTTAATGGTTTGGAGAAGGATGGTTTGATGATTATTTAAACTCAAGATCAAGAAAAAAAATAACTAGGTAAACAAATTAATTAAATGTTGAACACTGGTGAGTACAAAGAAAAAACTTTCATAAGGTATGAATGTAACATTGATTGTCTAATAAAAATAGATTATGGTGTTGATGTAATTGCTATCTTGTAATTGGTTCACTAAAAGAATCTATTGTCCTCTGATGCGTTATCTCTTTATCATACCCGCTAATTTAGAAAGTTGCGAAACCACTAAGAGAAGAAAAATATAAAACTGATAGATTACATTTTTTTTTTGTTTGTTTGTTTGCGCCCTTGCGCATGATAGCACCTTGTCTTGTCACAAAACTTGGCTATGTATTTATACTCTCAGATAAACATCATTAACTAATCTGCCTAAATACTTGATATGATCTTCTAGAGTGAACTCAAATACATCACCGAAATCAATGGTTTGTTCCAATTGATCGATTTTAACCACGGTATCAAATTTGTTATTTATAATCATTTGAAAAATAAACGATTCCAAATCAAATCCCAAGTCTTTGTTAATGTTAAGCATTTCATAAGCTGTATCTATCTTAACAAATGAAAAATTTTTCGATAATTTGATTATGTTATTCTCAAGAATATTCAAATATAGTTTATCAAATTCTAATTTATCTTTCACTATCCAAAAATACCCATTTTGGAAATCATGATTAATAATTGACAGTAATAACTCCTTTGATACAAATGGTTGCTGAACTACCATAGTTGAAACTCTAATTGCTTCTTCATCTTCAAGTTTCACATGATCATTTAAATAATTTAAGATATTTCCATTCCTGAAATCATAACTCGATATCAAATAAAGTTCCAAAATCTTCAAATTTAACAGCCTTACAAGCCCCGTGAATTTTTCATCTTCTTTAGGTATCCCATTAATAATTAGCATTTTCTTATTTATTAAATCAATGAAATTCCCATATTGTAATTCTTTAAATAAATATTGAAAATCACTTTGTAAATCCGGAATTTTAATCTTGATAAACCAACTTGTATATTCCTTCACATCATGTCTATACCCGACCATTAATTTATTCAATTTACTAATTAATTCACTTATATTGATGATATCATCAGGATAATTGATCATTAATGTTTCGATTATTAAGATTTCAAGAACATATCGATATGAAGTGTCAGAAGTGGTTGATGATGGAAGTATGGAAAGTAATTCGGATTTGTCCAATCGAAGAAATAACCCTTGTAAAGCTTTAATCTTTTCTTTATCTCCCTGCGATGAATCATTTATAATATCTAATATCTGAGTGTTCGACATGGTGATCTTGGGGTTTAATTGATTGATTGATTGATGGGGGGATTCTTGGAGTGTAGGCGAATAGATTAGTTTTTTTTTTTGCTGTTGGGCGAGTTATTTGCTAATCCGTAATGATCTCGGATCTTGAACAACAAACTAAAAGAAAAGGCATAAACTCAAATACATACCTTTATTTATGTATTTTGATGATATATATTCCACGTAAGAAACTGTTTTGTTTGACATTTGAATGGACATTAACAACAAACTGATGAACTACAGGCAATTCTTAATTGTATAGTTACCGAAGTTCATTTCCATGTTTGTCTAATAATTTCAAGAAACTGGGCGCGTGGCGTAGTTGGTAGCGCGTTTGCCTTGCAAGCAAAAGGTCATGAGTTCGACTCTTATCTCGTCCAAAAAAAATTGTTTCTTATTTTCTTTTTTTTGGAATTTACATTGAGTTTTTCTTTTTGTCACTGTTCGCAAAACTAAAGATATGTGAAAGGTTATATGCTTTATTAATTACCTTTATGTATCATCTAGGAAGTTTCTCCCGCGTAACCTGTCGATGATCGCCAGTTTTATCATGCATTCAACTTTTTGTTGTCACAATGTTGAGTCACTGCAACCACTTTGATTTCCATTTGATAAAGACAAGTATTCGTTTCTGCTTGGTTAATAAAGCATCTTCACAAGTTAAACTTACCAACCCTGTTTTTATTTTCTTCAAGAAACATGATGTGGAATTAGTGATTCAAAAAGTACTTCGACCATTGCTTGTACTGCTCTCCTTTGTTCCATTCTTATTCTATAGCATAGATTGTCAATTTCAACTTCAATTCTTTGAACAAAGCAATATCGATTAGCAATTTCCAAGTATATTGTAGATTAGCAATATTGGTCATTACACACATATTGTATATACTTCTATCATTTCATAAACCAGGTGATTTTAACGAACATCTAATTGGGCGTGTGGCGTAGTTGGTAGCGCGTTCCCTTAGCATGGGAAAGGTCATGAGTTCGACTCTTATCTCGTCCAGTTATTTTTTTATTACAACATCTATTTCAAACTAAAGAAAAATGACTATAGAAACTGCATTCAAGAATATCTGACAAACTATGAATTGATCTTAAACGTTTGTTTTGTTAAAGAATACATATTTGTGATTTTTTACGTATCCCCTTGTATCACGTTTTATCTTTTTTTTACATGTTATCACAGATAATGTCCCTATATAAAGCAACATATTGGTATGCAACCTGAGTTATTTACTAATATTGTTCTGTATGTTTGGCATTACGTAGATATCCTTACCAGGTTACTAAATCACTTCGAAATGATATTCGTGACTTTCAACAAAATAGTGTAAATACCTTCAAAGGCAGAGATGAAATGTTCTCAAGTTAGTTCATAGACATGAGAAATAGAACATTTGGTTCAAGAAAACACTATTGGTCGGTTGTTGCAACCGGTCGTAATAGTTCAACATCGACTTGTAACAGTGGCTAAATAATTACATTGATAAATAATTCCATCTAAATTGATATTAACATCTTTACAACTCCAGTTTACCACAGTATTAATGCTTAATTGAGGTTCCAATGCAATTCCGATATGCGCTTCAAGAGTGTAATCAAATAATGAGCATCAAATCAATTGGGGTAGTCATAAACCTGGTTTTGTGTTCAGTTGTATTACAAAGAATGCGGTTTTTTAGTTTGGTGGCAAATATTAACACGTTTTTGCTCTTGAATTGTATTTTTAATATGATCATAGGGTAATGTGGGAATTCGTAACCTAAAGGGAATTAATTTCCCAGTTTTAAAAGATTTGGTATTGGGAATTTTATAAATATAAAAGTATTGGTATTGATATGAGTGATCAGTTGGTATTTTCTACAAGAACTCTTCTAAGAATATACCTCAGGTCGGTTGTTCAGTTGGGAGGTAAGTTGGCAATCTTGGGTCACTCGGAAAACCAGGAGATTTCAATGAATATTGTATAATGAGCATTTGCAGAAACTTTACAACTTTGTGGTAATTACCATCTCCTTATGTTACGTCGACAAGAGGGGATTCGTAATTCGAATATACGCACTATATAAAACCGTATAATTTCCCTTATTTGATCTTTATAGTTTTTATAGAAACGAACGACACGAACTGTTAATCATCGTTTATCTACTGTTATTGCACATATATTATTATTCAAGAATTGTGCTACTTATATTACCGACCATAAGAAATATTGATAAGTAAGGACAATACACACTATCTAGACTCATGCTAAATAAAATTGTGACCAATATATGCACTAGTGCCTTATTTTTTCCTTTCACTTTTCTTACTATCGATTTTCTCATGACTGTGGGCGGTGGATCTAGCGTCGCCATATGCGGGCGTGAACTTGTTAAGAGACGCCATGCCCGAATGGATAAACGCAATGGTGATGACTAATCCTGTTAGTCGAAGTGAATACAAGTTGATGGCTATACCGGAAGATACCAAGAAAGCTATTCTGCAACCAACTTGGTTGGCTAGTTGGGAGGGTACAGAATTTGCAGTCCCTGTGGAGCAATTTGAGTATATGCTTGGTAGCAATTTTGAAAACATTAGAGAAATATTAATAAGTAATCAGAATACACACTAACGAACTGTGAGAGTTGGGAGCTGATGTCTATCACGGTCTGTATCAACCCATCGTGCTTGAAAACCTTTTTACGCAATAAATATCTATATACTTCATATACGGAGAAGTCTCCAAGTCAATGTTATATTATCTACACTAGTCACTCGGAAAACAAGAGAATTTTAACGAACAACCAAATGGGCGTGTGGCGTAGTTGGTAGCGCGTTCCCTTAGCATGGGAAAGGTCATGAGTTCGACTCTTATCTCGTCCATTTATTTTTTTATATATTTCTTCTTCTAATATTGCATTATTATCTGTTACATGAATGTATTCTTTGAATAAATTATATTTATTTTCTTTTTGATTTTACCAATAGCAAACATTGGTTGCTCAGGATAATTAAATTTTAGGTTTCAATTGTAGTGGTTTTGTTTACGGATCGTATATCGACTTGAATTTAATTTAGTATATTCAAACATATTAGTGGATTCAGAAATATACATAATGCAAATTTTAAAAATAGTTCATCCATCATCTGTTAGATGAGGCAAGTTGTTTTGAAAGAATATGTGTTGTGTATGAACAGAGGAGTTGCAAAAAAAAACAAAAAAAAAGTATAGAGAAAAAAATTGGGGCAAACGGGGAATTGAACCCCGGGCCTCCTCGAATTTTATGTTTAAGTATTTAAACCCAAACGAGGAATCATACCACTAGACCATTCGCCCTGATCTGTGAAAACCGAAAAGCAACCTGACTTTCACAATGCACAATATGACATCTAAGATCTTTGATATTTAGTTGTTTTCGTTACTATAAATATCAAAAGTTTATATCAATGAGAGAGAGATTAACTAGATCTAGTTGGATGAATCGAAATATTGATAAAAAGAATATAATTCCCGGTGATTTTGTTATAATTTTGATATTTCTATGGGAAAAGTGATGACTTATTTGTTTTCTTGAATTAAAGTGTTAATTACCTAACAATAAAAAGCAAGTACTATCTACAAGTATTTTAATTTCTTTTATGTATCATATAAGTCATTCAAACGGAGTTTTGGTAAGTTTTTGTTAAATCGATTGCTTTACTTTATTGTTGAAATTTGGTTTAAATTCTGCTAAAAAAAAAGCTGCAAATAGTAATGCGCTTAAAATGATACTAATAATGAATACATCTATAATTAATGCTTGAAATTACGAAAAACTCGAACAGAAGCCCACTATCTGTAATGCCTTAGAATACTTAACCTAAATATTTGTATTATATTGGGAAATAAAACTTTTATATTCGAAAGACAATTACGCTTCTATGGAGTATAGAACAAGACGAAAAAATAAAAATAACCTAGCTACGAAGGAAGAAAAAATAACAAAAACTCTATCATCTTAGAATTTTATCTTCTAAGACATTTTTGCAAGTCATCGGAATAGAATGATGTGACAATACAGTAATTTTCGTTGTAACATTGGTTTGAGACAACAGTACCATTTCTACAATTGGCAGCACTAGGACCAAACCTGTATTGGAAATTGGTAAATCTTTGATTGAATTCAATATCACTTTGATTCTTCAATGGTTCGACAACATAATTGTGCCAAAAAGTTGCATTTAATGGAGCTTTTGTTGGCCAAGTATGTTCAGGATCGTAGTAATCTCTGGCAGAATATTCAAATCTCCAAATTGGTTCAGCTCCATCATTGACAAAAGTTTCATTCAATTGGGTGTAGTAATTATATGAGTTAATAATGTTGAAACTTTCATTTTCAACTTCATAGTATCTCCAACCAGGATTCAATCTTGTCAATGGGGAAACAGATTGAACATTCCATGCCATGTTAACAATATCTTCGGCTTCTTGAGAAGAATTGGCAGAGTATAATATATGGAATCTATCCTTGTGAGTGTGACCAACGAATATGTTAGCAATGGTGTATGGAGAGAATCTTTCAACTATCTTACCAAAGATACGGGATTGAATTGGAAGAGTGTCGTAGTCACTTACAGGAATATGAGTAACAATCCAGACTCTTTGACCTAATTTTTCACTTTCAAGCAATTCATCCACCAAGAATTTCCATTGATCAAACAAATCTGGCTCACTAGTATGGTTAATAAAAGTCCACAAGTTCTTTTGATACCAAGCATTTGAATTCAAACCGATAACTTTCAAACCTCGGTCGGTGACATATGAATATCCACAATAATGGGTTTTCAAATTTTGTCTGTCTTCTTCTTGAAACCATCCTTGATCCACCCACATATCAGCCAACTCATCGATTGCCCCATTGTACCCTTGATTATCGTTAAATCTTTGTGGGATCAATTGACCATAGTTAAAATTAATTTCGTGATTCCCTAAAACTGAAAGCACTGGGAAACCCAAATTGTTTCTAATACCACTGAATGTCTTGGTTGCAACCATGCTGGCATACTCTGGAGATCTATAGAGTAATAAATGGTCAATAGCATCTCCATTAAAAATACCGAATTCAAAGTTGACATCTTCATGAACCTTGGCCATGTTTATCAATGAATTGTTCATAAGTAATTCAGGGGAATCAGCCAAGTATGCACCAAATGGGGTAGCTGGAGCATTTTTGAAATTCCAACCACGGTATTTAGGATAATCATAGTATTCACCTTTGATATACTCGTTGTTTTCGTCATAATGAGCATCTGGGTAGAAAGACAAGTCAAAGTCGGTAAGGTTTGGATTGAATGATTTATAGTAGTCGGTGAAGTTGTAATCTTTTCCTGCTAAATCTCTATTGAAAGCTTCTGGAATACCACATGGTGATTGGGTACAGTTACTTTCGGTACCAACATAGTATCTTGGTTGCAAATGAATATCACTAAAATGCAAAACATTAAAAGTTTCAGTGTTGTTGATGTATTTTGGCTCAAAGTTATGTTTTGCTTGCTTTTCTGGCCACCATTGGGAAATACCAAATAATTCTTCCACATCAGGAGTTTTTGGCAAGGAGCAAGAATTTCTATCCTTATAGAAACAATAGTATTCCAAATCTAATTCATTAGAAACGTTAAAATTTCTTAACATTCTCAAGAAATCATTGTCGTAAAAGTTAAGAGAACCAGCACGAGCAATACCAGAATCAAATTCATCATGGAAATTCTCCTTGTTTTCAAAGTTGCTAGAAACAAAGAAATCATTTTGATTACATCTAGATTGAGTACCATTGTTAACCACCAAACAATACTTGAATAACAACAAACCAACCAAATGTGATTGATCCGGATACTCATCAATTAATAATCTACCATACCTAATTCTATGTTTACATTGATTACAACGAGTACCATTATTGCTTGTCAAATTGGTTAAATGAACATTGATGAAATCAGTTTCAGGATCGGACAAGTAATTGTAAATCATATCAACGGAATTTTCACGCTTGGATAAATCAGACTGAATATGTAAAGCATCTAACCCAGGAACAATGTTGGCTTGAACAACAGCCGCAAAACCAGCAACCAATGCAACAATTGATGGCAACATTATCCTTCTATTTTATTTTGTTTTTCTTTGTTGTATAGGGAACAGCACACAGACATAACATGAATCAACAGTTGATGAGACACATCAGGATTATTTATACTGAAACTTTTCTTCAGCAATTTGCATCTGCCATGAAAAACCTATACTTCAATATAGGGGTATGTAATCAAACACACGTGCCCCCTAATAAAACCACTATTAATCATAAAATGTTGCAATTTGTAATTTGTAATTGCAAAAACAATAATAAAAGCTTGTCAGTTTGTTACCGATCCTTGGCAGAACCGTTTTTCAATTTCAATCCCATTCCAGGGGCTCCCAACTAAAAATAAAATTAAATAAACAACAACATGATGTTACATTAACAAAGTTAAACCGTTCTCGGAAGGTGAATTGAATTTGAAATGGTGGTTCTGGTGATATACATCATGTGTAATTGTGTATGGAAAAGTCTTACAAAAAAAAAAGAAAAAATAAAGATGAAGGAAAAAAAAATCAAAAAAATAACTGGACGAGATAAGAGCCGAACTCATGACCTTTCCCATGCTAAGGGAACGCGCTACCAACTACGCCACACGCCCATTTTGTTGTTCGTTGAAAGCCCCTGGTTTTTCGAGTGACCCAAGTCAAGAAACTACCAGATTAATTCCACAAATCATTGAAGTTGTTACTGAAATTCTAATTATCAAAAGAAGAATTGTCAATATTCTGACTGTTGGCATTCGAAAGATTTCATTGTAATCAACTGGTTATCTTTCATCAAATCTTCATTGACTTAGCTCTTGTGAGAAATAATAAAAAGTAAAGACAGCAAGTTCAAGTTGTCGTGAAAGCATAACCACGAAGTAGAAGTAGAGAAGAACTACAGTGAAAAGAATTTTGTAATAATAAATAGGTGCATCATATGGCTCGCCTTAAACGTGTATTGATAATAATATATGACAAAAAACTAAGATTTTAGTTCCATAGCTAGATATTTGAGTTGGTTAGTAGAATATAAAAAAGACATCAAATCAATGATAGTTGAAACACAACTAGGTATGCGCTCATGAAAACCGGACCTCAACTTCCGTTCAATCCACAAGATGAAGTTCTTTCAATCCATAAAGCTTCTTCACTATTTATATGCATGCGAGTTCTTTCTCTCTTATTCTTCATAATAGTATTCAAAAATTTCAAAACGCTGGATTTAGTTCCCTATTTATATATATATATGTATATATTTTCGTCATCAAGTGCGCCTGTCAGGTAGTAGTGTTATATTTGTATAGTAGAAGTTTCATCTTTTACTAGTGAAACGTCTCACGTTTCACATCTCTGTTTTATATTGTTTCATCTCTTCTCTCTACGCACTATTTAAGAGCGTACGAGTCCTGCCAGGTAGTACTTTAACTTGATAGCTTTATAGCTTCACCTCTCACTAGTGAAACACTTGGTGTTTCACATCTCGGTTGCAACTCTGTTTCATGTCTGTTGCAACTCTGTTTCACCTCTATTTATGTTTCATCTCTTGAATTCCTACGCACTATTTAAGAGCATAGGAATATCCTCTTCTTTATATATTTAAATAGCTAATCAACAATACTTATGTATAACAAGTACTCTCTGATTTTATAAGTTTATATAACAACTTGAATTAGGATTAGTATTAGGATTGTGATTATCACTTGACCACCTCACAATTTTGATTCACATAGATTTAATTTCTTCACCCAAGAATGTAATGTATAACACTCATGAATCTTACTACTTCAGTTCAAGGATCAATATATCTTAGAATGGTGGGGAAATCAAATCAATAATATATGATTTAAAAATTGATCAATTAACTTAGACAGGTAATTTTAAGAAAACATCGGAACAGGGCGAATGGTCTAGTGGTATGATTCCTCGTTTGGGTTTAAATACTTAAACATAAAATTCGAGGAGGCCCGGGGTTCAATTCCCCGTTTGCCCCAATTTTTTTCTCTCCGCTTCCTTTTTTTTTGTTTAATTCTATGTAATAATAACAATTACAAATGCGCAGGTACAAACAATTTAATCCCTTAACAACAACAATAACAATAATCCTTATGTTTAATTTATTGTAGGTATATGTAACTATATATATATATATAAAATTAACTATTTGATAATTTTCTAATCAATCTTTGAAAAACAGGTCCACTCATTTCTTGATTGTCAATTTGTTTTCTTATTCTTTGATTTTTTTCTTGTTTTAATTTTTTCAAATCTTCTTGAGAAGGAGGTAATGCTTCATTAATTCTATCAGCTGCTTTTGCTTCTTCAAAAGAACATATGGTATTTTTTAAACCATCAGCTCCATGTAATAATGAACCTTTTGGTAATATACCTCGATTTAATTGTTTTAAATGAGCAACATTTTCTTGTTCTTCTCGTAAAACTTGAAACATACGTGACATTTTACCAATTGCAATGATCTTATTACGTAAGGCTTGTCTCTTGTCTTCTAATGTCATTTCTTTATCTTCTTCATCAGAAAGAACTGCTTGTTGTTGCTGTTGTTGTTGTTGTGCTTGTTGTGGTTCAATTGTAGGTGGACGAGCTCTTGGAGAAACTGGAGTTTCAAAACTTTGTACACCTATTTGTGATTCAGTGAATGGTAAATCTTCATCCAATTCTTCTTCAGTACAAACATTCAAAATTGAAACCAACATATCGGTGACTTTTTCTCCAACAAATGGTAATGACCAAGTAAAAACATCCATGAAATGAGGTAACCAATATGGATGAGGGGAAGCATTAAATTGTCTAATATTCATCACATTATTTTCATATTTCAAAACAGCTGCTTTGTTATTATAACTATCCAAATAATTTGGAGCACTAAACATGGTTAATAATGAAGGAAATCCCATGGTTTTAGTTCTTTTATACATTCTGTAACCGGCATTTTGAGCTTCATGGGCACGAATAACAGATAATAATTTAGTTCTATCCAAAAATTTACAAGCTGCTTTATAAGTAAAAGCATATGAACATCCTCTTACTGTATTTGTAACATATTCTTGATCCAAAGTATCTTCATCATATTCTTCAATTGGATCTGCCCATAATAAATCACACATTAACCCTTTAGTTGGGGGTTCTCTAAATCGGTGTAATTTTCTAATACTATCCAAACTTGTCAATTGAGGAGATAATCCACCATGAACACAAAAGAATTGTTCATTCATAATTGCAGCTAAAGGTAATGAATTGAAACTGGTAAGACATTCTTCATATAAATTTTCTGAATATTTATGTAAACATTCATTTTTAAATGTAAAATATTCTGTTAAATGACGACATTCATGATTACCTCTCAACATCCAAAAACTATTTGGATAAGTAATTTTCAAAGAATACAAGTAAATTAAACATTCAATTGAAAATGATCCTCGATCCACATAATCCCCCAAAAATAAATATTTCGTTGTGGCAGGGTCCCCACCAACTTCAAATAATTTCATCAAATCATAATATTGTCCATGAACATCACCACAAATAGTTACAGGGGCAGTTATATTTAATAAATTTGGTTCGTTTGTTAAGATATGAGTGGCCAATTTAATGATTTTATTTGCTTGTTCTTCACGTAATCTACCTTCTTGAATAAAATGATTCTTTAAAAATTCACAATTTGGTAATCCATTAGGTAAAAAAACTTGATCATCTGTTGGTCTAAAAGTAGCAGGTGATTTAATGGTTTTAACTGCTCTTTCAACGGTGGAATATTTTTCTCCTTCATCAGTTATATAAATGGTATAATCTTTTTCCGCGTCAGCCTTTGTACAAACAGGGATTTTGCTGTTATCGTGTGGGTTTTTTCCCCTTTTTTTTATAGCATTTAATGCATTGTTCATCTGATTCGTGTTACGTTCAATATGACTATCCGACATGACTAATCCTTTATTGCTGTTATTTTATTGTTTCGTAAGTTGTTGTTGATATTGGGATTGTAACTTGAATAAGTGGGATCACTATTGGTCACAAGAATATAAATATATGTTTTTTTTTTTTTTTTTTTTTCTTCCTCTTTATTTTTTTCGTTGAATTTTTGTTACTAAAAAAATTGTCGTGTTCCGTTTGTATAAAAATACTCATGCTCTATTTAAATTTCGTCGTGTAAGCCTTGTTATATTTTTAGCCAAACATATTGGAAGATCATTTTATATTTAGTTCGGGCAAGTAATTCTAGATTTACCGTATTCAATTCAAGTACACATTCACATATATAATTATTTGGTAACAGAAGAAGAAGAATCAACATACATAGTTTTTGTTTCACCAGTACTTAAACCATTGAATTTAGTACTAGCACAACTAGTATAAGCACCAACATTTTCAAAGAATAACCAATCGCCAACTTCAATATTTTTGGATAATTTGACAAATGAACTAACACAATCTAACCCATCACAAGTTGGACCCCAGACTGAATAATTAAATCCCTTTTGGGATTGTTGTTGTTGTTGTTCTAACAATTCTTGTTTATAGTACAATTGATTCTTGTTTGATAAAACATAAACTTTTGGATTTTGATGATCAAACAAAATACAATTCAAGTTACCATAAACCCCATCATTGATATATAACATTGCCTTAATATCATTATCATTTTGAGCTAAATCACGTCTGGCAATAACGTGAGTTATCAAAGTAAATGCATTAGCAACCATAAATCTACCTGGTTCAGCAATAAACTTGATTTCATTCTTGATGGTATAATCCACAGGGAAATACTTTTCCAAAGCAAAATTAACCATTTTTGACAGTTCATTGAAAGTTTCCCTTTCAAATCCACCACCAATGTCAAGAATTTTTGGAGAAAATCCAAATTCAAACATTTTTTCAAATAATGTTTTGGAATCTCTAATTGCTTGATAAATACTGGTGAAATCTTTTGCACCAGATCCAACATGGAATGCAACCCCATGAACATTTAAACCCAACTCTTTAGCAACGGGTAAGATTTCATTAATGGCAATATTTAAATCACAACCAAATTTAGTACTTAATTGACATTGAGCAGTTGAGTCGTCGGTAATTAATCTAATTAAAATCTTACAGTTTGGATGGAATTTACTAATCTTGTACAATTCATGAACATTATCCACGGTTGTTAAATTGACATTTTGTAAATTAGAATGTCTAATGAAAGAATTTGTTTTACAAGGATTAGCATAAATGATCTTTTCTGGTTGAATCTTCATGGATAAGATCAAATCAATTTCTTGTTTACTTGCACAATCAAAATTAACCCCTAAAGAATATAATGTTTGTAATACTTGTAAATTTGAATTACATTTAACAGCATAATGAGGTTGAACAGTTGGTAAGTTCTTCTTCCAAAGATCAACTGATTTTTTGATTTCTCCTAAATCACAAACAAAAAAGGAATCTTCATCATTTGGTAAACAATTTTCATGATCAATTTCCGAGATATAATCAATGATTGATTTTTCAATCAATTCAATTGATTTTAAATTTCTTTCTTCTTGTTTATTTGCAATTCCAAAATTTCTTTTATTTGGAATTACATCAATGGAATTTAAATTATTATTATTATTGTCATCTTCATTATTTTGTAATTTAAATTCATCTTCAATAGTAATATGTTTCATAACTTGGACAACAAAAAAAATATAAAACTGATATAGTTGGAGGGTGGAAGGGGAGGATCTCTTTTTAAATAACCTATATGAATGGTTGTTTGATTATTGGTCGTACTTTATAAGTATAAGTGACTCTTTTTTCTTTCTTTTTTTCTTTTTTTGATACAATAATAACCTGAAAAATTAAGGGGTTTATTTATTGTATTTTAAAACTAATTGGACTTCAATCGGCAGCTCTCGTTATGTGCTTACGGTTAAACACACTTTTTGGTCTATTTAAAATGGGGCAGGTAATTTAACTTTATAAAAATAAAAGATAAATGCAAAAACAAAAATACAAGCGAGTTAGTGAGTTAAGTTCTTAGTACTTAGTGATGATGGTGGTGATAGGGGGACTAGACTGATCTATCTTTCTTCCTTTTCAATATACTGAATATTGGTTTGAATGTTAGTTATATAAAAAAAGAAGAAGAAGAAGAAGAGGTAAAAATTTTTTTTTTTTCACCACCAAGAAAACAAAAAATCCTAATTAGGTCTTTTTGACTTCTGCTCTGCGTGTGCATTCTGTACGGGGTCAATTTTTACTCCTGCCGCCTTGATGCAACAACAACCTTGCATAATTGAATCGTAGCACTAATAAATACAGCCACACACACATACAAAATCTATACCCATTTTAGGGTAATACCATTAGGTTAAATCAACAACAAACTACTTGATTGTCCATTAAAAAAATAAAATTACTACAATTTCATATAATCGTAATGGCAATTAGAACCAATACACAAATTATTTGCAACATTGCTAATCCTCTCCAATTTTGAATCATTAGTTGGTCGTGTGTAATGTAAAATAAAAAGATCTCACAAATATTTCTCTTTCTCTTTCTCTCTCTTTACAATCTAATTTACTAATAAGGTAATTAGTTGCGAAACAAACAAAAGAAAAAAAAAGAAATCGGAAGTAGCATTTTTTTTTTTTTACAAACTAATATTTTATTTCGAAATAAATATAAACTGATAAATCTACAACTCAATCAAAGGTTCTGGTTCAGCAACAAAGCTCTTTCTTCTTTGAGGTTGTTTATGAGATGAATTCGTTTCATCAACTCCGAATTTTGGCATGTTTGGCATATCTGGTAAATCTTGTACTCCTGAATGTTTTTGTCCTCCTTCTCCTTCTCCTTCTCCTTTTTGTTCCTTCTCATGTTCTTGCTGTTGAGTTCTTTCATAATTCTCTTCAACATTCTCTAAAGTTGGATATTTCATACTGGCATCTTCATATGCATTGGCAGGTAAAGCACTAGAAGCTCTTCTGATAAAATGTTGTTCTGGTGGTAATTCATTGGATAAATCTTCTGGAGGAGGGTAATGTGGTAAAGAAACTGCCACATAATTCTTCTCAGTATCACTTCCTGAATTAGGTGTTTCTGGTAAAACATCAACTGTAGGATAAGCTGGTTGTCCACTTGGTACACTACCAGAAGTAGAAGTAGAAGTATTTGCATTTGTATGTTGTTGTTGTTGTTGTTCACGATCATTAGTAACCCGGAATTGGGGAGCCGATTGTTTAATATCTTCTTCGTCTTCTTCTCCATAGTCTTCAAAATTAGGTTCAGATGGTTGTAGCTGACCAGTTGGTTGATAATTCTGGAATGCACGAGATTGTTGAGGTTCTGGTGCACCACCAGTTGGTTGATAGTTTTGGAATGGACGAGATTGTTGAGGTTCTGGTGCACCACCAGTAGGTTGATAATTTTGGAAAGGTTGATGTTGTTGTTGTTGTTGATTACCAGTTGGTTGTTGTGAAACAGATGGACCAGTTTGTTGTTGTGATACATAAGATTCTTCCTTTCGTGATACAGGTCCTCCGGTTTGTTGTTGTTGTTGTTGTTGTTGTTGAGGTTGTTGTTCTTGCTGCGGTGGGTACGATGGATAACCTTGATACCCAGTATTATTTTGAACAGGTGCAGAAACAAATTGAGGTGTATTATTATAATAACCATTCGTATTTTGAGGTTGTACTTGTTGTGGATATCCATAAGGATCTTGTTGACCACCAGTACCAGTTGTTTGAGATCCAATGGTATGATTTCCATATGCCATATTTAATTTCAGTTCTAAAAATTGATCATATAATCTAGTTATTGTTGATATTTTATTATTCATTTCTAAAAAGATTTCATATCTTTCAATTGAATTTCTTAATGATTTGTTTAATTTTGGTTTTAATTTAACAACCTTACCATAAAGTTCATTGAGATTTTCATCATACATGATATTATTTTGTTTCTTTGGATCATTTTTAATATTGTTCATTAAAGTGATAAATAAATTGATTTGTTCTTCATCAGCTTGTGATAAGTCTTGTTGCTGTTGTGGGACTGATGAAGGTGCTTGTTGAGTATGCTGCGGTGAGAATTGTTGTTGTTGTTGTTGTTGTTGTTGTTGTGGTGCTTGAACAGGTTGAGAATACTGTTGTGGTGCATTGAATTGAGGTTGTTGATATTGGTTATTGGATGAAGACACAGGGAAACTAATGTTGTATAAATCCAGTTCAGGTTGAGGTGGTTCCAGTGGTTGCTGTTGCTGTTGAGGAGGTTGTTGTTGTTGTTGTTGATACAGTTGATGTCTTGATTTTTCAGATTCGTATTCCTGTAAACTAGCAGCAATAGCAGCTTTCATATCATCATCATCTTCGTCATCTCCAGTAGTAGCGGTATTACTTGACTGTTGCTCTTGTTGTTGAGGTGGAGGACCTGATGGGGGTTGGAAATTATTCGATGGCACAGAAGGAGCAGCAGCAGCACCACTACCACCACCTGATTCTCTTAAACTTAATTCAATTGCCTTTCTTAATTGTTCTTCTTCATCATCATCATCATTATTATTGGCACCTCTTGTACCTGTGGATTGTTGCGATTCACTCAGAGTTCTTCCTCTATTTGTCAGTTTTTTTGACTTGTCATATTTTGCAGCACAGTTATCACAAACTCTAACAGGTTCCATTATTCCTAAATTAACCAATGGTATATTATTGTTTGAATGGGTTTGACAAAATACTTGACCACAAGCACGACAATGATGTTTTCTATTCAACATAGAAAATGGAGTATAACAAATCATACATTCTTCATTATCTACCCAATCAGGAGGAACTTCAGAATCAACAAATGTACTATTTAATAAACTTTGATCTTGATTATCAAATTCAGATGGGAATGTATAACCTTCATTTTTTAATTCTTGATATTTTTTTTCAACATAATGAAATTGATTTTGACCTTCAAATATAATTTTCCAATTTTGTACATAAGATAAAATGGCATTACCAACTTTAATCTTACTTTCATCGCTAACTTCTTTTAAATTATAATGAATTTTAAATATAAAATCAATTAAATAATCAATAAATTCTTTTGAACTAATTTCCTTTAAAAATGGGGTTCCACAATTTTTAATACATAAATCAACCAATTTTAAAGTTGATATAATTAAATTTGGATTAATATAAACAAAAGTTAATCGTTTCTTTAATGATCTCATTGCCTGTTTAGGATTGATTTTTTTAGCACGAATAATATCGGTAATTTCAAATGCAATTGATAATTCAATTTCTCCATTTGGAATTGATTCAGATGTTGCTTCGGATATTTTATTATCTAATTCAACAGTTGATATAGTTGATGCAGGATTATCACCTGAAGATCTTCCAAACCACGACATACTAATAGTTGTTTTTGTTGTTGTTGTTGGAAAGTTGATGGAAAGTGTGGGAAATAATATATGATCTTAAGTTAATCTTTTTTTTTGCCCTTCAGTTATCGTCATTTGATAGTCCGTCGTTTCTCTTTCTCTCTCACTCACTCTGCCTCACGCACAAACACACATAACAGAGAATTCGGTATCACGCACAGCAGGGAGAAATCTAATAACAAGGCAGTGCCGTTTTAATTATTGCAAAGAATCATCAACCGCAATCAATCAGTTCAAAGAACACAAACAAGCAAACAAAATGATTGCAATTAGCATTCATTGATACTTTGATTAGAGAATTTTATTTATCTTGTACTATTTAAATAGACAAAGAGAGGGACGAGTATTTGACTATCAAGTATACTTAGAATGTATTTAGAATGTATTTAGAATGTATTTAGAATGTATGTATTTGTATATATGTATGTATATATTGTCCTTTTTTTTTATTGAAGTTCTTTTTGGATTTGTTTAAGGAATGAATCTGAATGTTCCAATATCTTGACAAATCTACATAATTCAAAACACCAATCCCATTTACCTGATTTATCCAACATTTTAATAATTTTTAAAATGATCTCTTTATCAACTTCACTTAATTGATCTTTATTATTTTTTTCATCTTCATGTTTATAATTTAAATAAATAATTAAATAATTATAACATAATTCAACATTATCAATTTCAATTAATCTTGTCATGAATTTCTCAGGCGTGGTTTCCAAGACATTGAAAAATGTATTCCAATATCCAACTTCTATTTTTCTTAAACAATTAATATATATAAATTCTGCATTATCAGTGAATTCAATCAATTGACATAATCTCTTTAAAGGTAAATATTTTTCATCCATTAAATGTTTAAATAATAATAATTCTAAACAATAATGGAAACTTTTAAAATGGTTATATTTCTTAAATGAACTTTCCAAATCACCTTTATGTAATAAATCAAATTCAATAAAATTATTTAAAATAAGTTTATGAGATATTCGATGTCGAATAATTAATCCTCCAGCGGTTTGTTTTTCAATTGCTAATGTTTCTAATCCAATTAAATCCAATGATTTATTATCCAATACAGTATCAAATTTAAATGGTTGCATTCCATCAGTGTCAACAGTTATTGGAATCAATGCATCTTCTTCATCTTCGAAATCCAATACTTCATCAGGATGTTTCTTTGCTTTGTCATATGCTTTTTCAATCAATTCATCAATTTCATAAATCAATATTTGATTCCCATTGAATAAATAAACAAATCGTAAATCATGTTCAAATTTGATGGTTTTGAATTTGAAGAAATCTATATTGGAATGTAATTTAATCAAATCATACATGTTATTATTATTTTGACTTGATGGTTTAACTGCTTGAACTGGGGTATGAACTGATGACCTTGATTGATTCTTTAATAGATAAAAATCACCTGTGGATAATAAAAATAGAAAATGTCTATTGTTGCACATACTTGTTTGGATAACTTCATCAAGGTCAATACGGTTTTTTATACTTGATAAATATACCGTCTTGGTGACGCTTATGAATATTTTATAATGTTTAACTTCGGTTTCGGTTTTAACAGTTTTGTTAGTTGCCAATTGAAGGACAATTAATCTGTGGTCGGCCGTAAGTATGACAACTTGTCCATTATTATCTTTATCTTCCGATAAATGAACATCTATAAAAGTACTTTTGAAATCATACTTCCACATTAATGAATCACTGGTAAAAGAAATATCTTCACCTCCCATTCCATACTTTGTTTTAGATGCATCCAATACAATAAATTCATCAACCAAATGCTCTCTATCATTTTCGTGTGGTTCTTCTTCGTTTTCTTCGTGTTCATCAAATATATGTATCGAACGTCGATTTATCACAATTAAGAAATCTTGAAACCAAAATTGGTTCACGATATTCAAAGAATCCGCAAAATGGTTTCTAAAATTAAACCAAAGAATGTGATCAATTTGATCACCTTGAGAATAAGGGGTGGAAACAGAAAGATAATCGCCATAAGCAATTGATAATTGATTATATTGATTTTTACCAAATGTTAACTTCCCAGTTTGGACTTTTTTATGTTGGTTAATTCTTCCATTAAAACATTCTTGGTTTAATAATATTTTTTTGAATCTGGCCAACATAGGGAATCTGATGATGTTTTTGTTGTTTTGGAGTACACTTATATACTCTTTATTGTATAACAAAGAACCATTGGATTTGTTTAATGAAACATAATATAATTTATGTCTGTTTAATACATATAGTGTGGATGAATTTCCGGCAATTTCTATAATTGAAGCCTTTAAAAAATCTCTATTGGTATCATTGGATTCGTCCAACTCATTTAAGATTTGTTGAGAGTTAAATGTAACATTTCCGAACCTGGACACAAGTTTCCAACTTTCATTTGATTTATCAAGAACTTTAAAAAATTCACCACAAGGTGACCATTCAATATCTCCTTGTCCAATATCTAAATTCTTGGAAATTTGAAATTGTTTATGTTTTATAGTGTAAAGTTTCAAACCACCACCATCTTGTTGTTTAACAATTAATAAATTCGAATGAGGATTGAAAGAAATGGCATCAATATTTTCTCCTGTTCCTATTTTGTATCCATGATCCTTTTCATTATCCAATGTCATGGACCAAATTTCATTTTTTTTATTAACAAATATGAAATAATTTAAAAACTCATTATATGCGATAAATGTTATCTTACTATTATTATACCAACTAAATTCCAGGAAATGAAATAATTTTGTTTTAAAATTTAAAATGTTGACCACTTGTAAATAATCATCATCACGTTCATTGGAAATATCATGATTTTTTTCATCATGATTATTAAAAATAAATAAATTATGTGAATTTTGTTGTAACCAAAAATCTTTTAACCCAATTCCAATTTTCAAAATCTTAAATATAGATAATTTTATTGGTTCAATATTTAATCCACCTATATCATCTTCAATTGTAAAATTATTTGCACTTTCAATATTTTCTAAATTTAAAGAAACATCTTCTGATCCATGAATAATTGACTTTGTTGCTGATTTGAAGAAATTGGTAATAGAAAATCCCAGAGGGGTATAACTTAAAGGTAATCCATTTTGAATCAATTCATCATTCTTATTGGTTACTTCATAAATGGAAGCTGAATAATTGATTGTAATTTGATAAATAATTAAAAAATTCAAATCTGTTTGAATAAATAAATTGACGGTATTTAATTTTTGGAATTTCGCCGTATTTACACTGACATGTTTGGTTTTCATTTGTAAATTAAGTCCATCTGATTCGATTGACTTGGAGCTTCGAATATGGGAAGCTAAAGGTAATAAAGTAAATTGATTGAATATAAATACACTGGTTGGTGTTAGAACCCCTAATAGGGGAGTATGGGGAATATCTATTAGATCAAGAATCTCTTCATTGACAGGAACATCTATCAGGATTTGGGGACATCCATTTATCCAAACCATTGCCGTTATTTCTTAAGGTGATTTGATCAATAAAGTTTGGTTTGTTGTTCGTTTCGTTTGATAAATCGTCTGTTCTCGGCCGTATAATCTTTTTTTTTTGTTGTTGTCGTAGTTGTTCTGGTTCTTCACGGTTCCTGATAGGGGGGACATATAGAAATTGAGTGCGTTAGCGAAAAAAAAAAAACTCCTACACATGTGACAGGTTGATCTTGATTAGTAAGTTTGATTTTGATAGGATTTAGAGATAGATGAAGTGTTTTGCAAATTTCTAAGTCAAAGATACGGTGTTATTATCAAAGTAACACAATAAAACCACACTTGAAACTAATAAATGTGTGTTCACCACATATTATCCCTATGAATTCCTTCTAGTTATCACAGTCGTTGAAGGTTTTTTTTTTTACCAAATAAATCTCTATGTATATATATATATATGCATTAGTAGAGGTATCACAGTTTTCTTTATTTCTCCAATTCTTCACTTATTATAGTTTCCATGATTGATCCATCCTTATCAGGGAATACATCCAATTTGATCTTATCATTAATTAAATCTTGTAAATCATGAAAAAAATTCCCTTGTTCGTTAAGATCAAGATCAATATCAAGATCTTTAACATTATAACTTAGACAATAATTCAATTTCTTAAATTCATTAGCAATTTCTTGTTGATGATTATCCATTAGCTGATCATTCACAACCACGATTAATTTTTTATGATGTCTTAAAGTATCAATAATTGATCCTGTTCCAGCATGAGAAATAACAACATTGGATTGATCTATAATCTTACCAATATTAGAAGTATAAGGAAATGCTGAAATTGTAAACTTATCATTTTTTAATATTATAGTTTGATTAATATCTTCGGAGATATCGAATTTAAAGTGAGAAATAAGATCAGTTGATTTTAATTGATGGTGGAAAAATTGGGTGCTAATATGTTTTGAGTGTTTAATTTCATTACCATATTGAAGTATAAGTTTGTTTACCCTAGAATTAATTAAATTAGTGATGAATTGTGGTGTAAGTATTATTTGTATTAATGATGTGAAAGTTACAGTTGCCCCTGTTGTAATTAATACAGTTGACATTTTGATTTGATTTGATATGGATTGTGTTGTTGATTAGTTTGTACATATTATTTATTTCAGTTTGCGTATTTTTTTTGTTGTTTTTCCATCTCCTATACATGTGGTTGTCTGCGTGGTTGTCGTATAAGTGGGAACGAGAGAGAGAGAGATAGAGATAGAGGGAATCAGCTTATGGTGAACGATCTCTCGTATAAACAAAAAGAAAATAATGAGACGAAGTGGGAAAGTTTTTCAACCAAAATTTTTTTTTTTCTTTTTATTTTTCTTCTTTTCTAGATCGATATCAACTACTCATCTCAACTATCATTATCATTCATTCTGATTAGTTCTTGAATCTATTCCATTCCATTCATTAAAGAAAAGTCACGATGAAGTTGTTATTATTTGGATTCATTCCATTTGCATTATATGCAATTTTCAATCATTTATTTTATACTTGGTTGCCAGTTAATTATAGATTTGATAAAGAAGTTTTACAAACTTTAGTTCAAGAAACTTTACAAGATCATCCAGATGGAAATGCCACTGCTATTATGATTGATTTGGCCCCAAAGATTAAAGCTGAATACCCAGATATCGTTAATGATTTAAATTTCGATGATTGGTTCTATAATAATGCAGGTGGTGCCATGGGTACTATGTTTATTTTACATGCTTCCATTTCTGAATATTTGATTTTCTTTGGTACTGCCATTGGAACTGAAGGTCATACTGGTGTTCATTTTGCTGACGATTATTTCACTATTTTAACTGGTGAACAAAGAGCTGCTTATCCAGGTGCTTTAGTTCCAGAAGTTTATAAACCAGGTGATCAACATCATTTACCAAAAGGTCATGTTAAACAATATGCCATGCCAGGGGAAGCATTTGCTTTGGAATTGGCTCAAGGTTGGATCCCAGCTATGTTGCCATTTGGATTAATGGACACTTTGAGTTCTACCATGGATTTCTATACCTTTTATTTGACTTCTTACTTTACTGCTAAGGACATGATTAGAAATTTGTTGAATGGTAAATTTTAAATAACTGAACACAACTCATCACAGTGTGGAACAAAAGTTAAATAAGTATTAACCTTAGTTTTAGGAATACTGTATTATATATAGATTGCATATTATTCAAATGTTAAGAAGAACTATTTGAAGAAATTAAATAAACGTTAGAAGAAATTTTTTTATACATAGATATATTCTTTTTAGTGAGACGCGTATTGTAGAATAAATCCGATTATTATATAAATATAAATATATTCATAGATGATGAATGATGGATGATGACATCATAATTGACAACAACCCTGTTACAATTAATATTATTATTTCCGTTTTACCTCTTGTCGCATAAGAACAAATCAAAAATCAAATTTTAAATCATCAAATATGTATATCCACTAATTGTATATATGGTTGTAAATTAGTTCATCAATCATTAAGTGGTGATTGTCTTATTTTATTCTTGCAGATGAATAAACAAACATTAAACCAATTTATTTTCAGTTTCAAGAATGAATTTTAATATGCGCACTTACTTTTTTCTATTGCAATAAGATTTTTTTATAAGTTCGGATCATCATAGATGATAATATGAAACCCTTTAATATAATATACAATGATAAAATAGAATATATTATCTCCACACATGAAAAAAAAAAATAATGATGTATTAATCCAATGTGCAGATTCTGATACTTAAAAAAAAAAATTAATGTTATTGTTTAATGTTGGAATCATTGGCATGGTATGGGATGGGATATGATGGGATGTATCAGAATTAAAAGAAAAAAAGGGATCATAACGCGTATTATGTTTTTTTGGTGAAAGTTGCAAAGAACTCATTAGATAGATAATCGAATAATAAACACCCCTTTTAGAGTTCAAATGCTTAAATTTATGTTTATGCTATATATTCAATTGATCCAAAAAAAAAAACAATGCGTTTTGCATACATCATTTGGTAGTGAAATAAAAATGATCCGATATATCAATCAATCGATTTTATTTTATTTTGACCACGTAAGTTATATTCAATTATTTGTTTTGTATTTGTTGTCGTGAAAGTATATGTATTATGTGCTCATCTCAGGGTTCGGTAGATACGTGATGATTTTATGAAATAGTCACTCACACATATATATACACACAGAGAGACAGAGAGACGGAGAGAATTTCGCAACTCGGGAAATGTTGCAATCAATGGACAAAAGTATCATCATATTTATAAAGCATATACGAAAGTTTTCTTTTTGTTCTTTCTTTCTATGAAACTGCAATAGAATCCCCAATAGAAAGACTAAAAGAAAAAAATAGCTTTGAAATTAGGGTTCTTTTGTTTGTGGCTTGTTATTTGTGATTTGTGATTCATTCAATTTAATGAATTAGGAAAAAAATATAGAACTAATTTTGATATGTATTTACCCTTCTTTCTAATTCATTCCCTTTATTGTTTTTGCACTATTGCTATCTTGCAAAGAACTAAAAAAAGAAAGAAAAGAATTCTTAGCATGAACATATACTGTTTGTGTAGTTGATAATTTGTAGTAGTAGATTGCAAAATCTTAACTAACAACTCTAACTAACAACGCTAGCGACAACACAACACAACACAATACAACACAAATTCAATAATAGCCTAAAATGTAATGAATTTCATGTTGATATTCATATTCATGTTCTACAAGAAAATGTAGAACACTTTAGAAAGGGTTAAAAGAAATAATAAAACAGGGTCCCCAAAAAAAAATAATTACAAACTAATAAGGAAAAGAAAAAGCGACTTGGGAATGTATAGTAGTACATATGTATAAGTAACGTGAAGTGAAAATTCATGCATGTATGAATAAACTGAATAATTTGATTTCTTGGTCTTCTTTTCCTTCTTATTATCATTCCTTTGTTTAACCATTTCTGTTCATGACTGCAACTATTTCCTCTTTTTTTTTTTTGTTTCTGTTCTTTCATTCTTTCATTCTTCCCGCCTCCTTCTCCTTCTCCTCCTCCTCTTTTCTTCTCCTCCGATAATCCTCATCATCATCATCATCATCATTACGATGATGATGCAAATTCTGTGTGAAATTTCATGATCCCAAAGGCGTTTTCTAACCTTACTTATGGTATTTTATTTATTTATGAATGATTTGAAATTTATCAAGTAAATTTGTTCATTACTAGTAGTAGTAGTAGTAGTATTATTATTATTTTCTTGGAGGGAGTTTACCCAAAAAAAAAAAAAAAAAATTAAAAAAAAGGTATGAACTAAATTTGTAAATCTCTTCCTTCCCACTTGTACTACTTTTTGTTATATATTGAAAGGAAAGAAGAAAAGAAAACAGAATAGACAAGAATTAACGCAAAGAAAAACTAATTAGGATGCAAAAGAAATAAATAATATAAAAAAAGACCCCCATTTTACTCTTTTTACCCATTTACACCAATTCTATCATAACAACTGCTCGCTACCATGCCACAAATTACATCTATGTGTAAGTGTGTGATTGTTATTGTGCGTTATTGTGATCCCTTACTTTTTGTTTTTTTTTCCCCTTTTAGTTAACCGTTGTACATTTTTAGTCTAATTCTTCTCTCCCCATGAACTAAAAAAAAAGAACTAAAACCTAAAAAGTACAAAATACAAAAGAACACACATAATGTTGAATAAATTCTTTTCTTTTTTTTAGTGTAATTTGGTTTTTGTTTAGTTTTTGTTTAGTTTTGTTTCATTACGGAATGGTAAACATTGAATTCTGAAACATTTGAAAATTTAAATTGAATGCATTTGACTAGTTTATAGAATGATGATGACGATGATGTTGAATGGTGTAATAATAAAAATAAGTGCATTACAGTGGAAGAAGAAGAAGGTGGAAACTAAAATTAAATTAAATGTTGCTTGCTATACTTACTTAATTTAGACTGATTGATATCACACACAAGAGACAGACAGGTTTCATGTATGCTAAATTAAATTTGATTCTAAAACATGAAAACTCAACATTATTAAATTACTACAACTTCTACTAGGCTAATAAAATTATTTTACTCCTCGCTCGGTTATGTAATGCTTTGGCTAAAAATTTTCTCCCGTAACGGTTTTACGCGTTTGTGGGAAAAAAAGCTTCATCAGGATATGGTCTCTCTCACACACTCTCTCTTTCTCTCTCTGTTTCTCACTCTCTGTTTCTGTCTGTTATTTACCTTTACCTTTAACTTTGTCTTGCCAACTATAGTAAATATAAGTCCCACAAAGGAAATAGCGCAACAATTTGGCAAGGGAAAAAGAAAAGCTAAGTAAAAGCTAAGGAAAATGTATTCTTTAGGTATGGTGTGAGGTGGTCTCGTACTTTCAAATACCCTTTCCTTTCCTTCGCGTACAAATCTTGTTGGTAAGCTTTTTTTTTTTTTGATAATCCTGATTTTTACAGGTGTCGTAAGTTAGCGAACATTGCGTTGCCTCGCGAAATATATCCACACATTCCCTCACAATAAATGATAACAGTCAATGTCACAACTTCAAATGACAAAAAAAAAACAAATATGACATATCCTCATGTCAATGTCAATGCCAATGTCAATATCAATGTAAATGTCAATTGCAAATCATTTCTTACAATTTTTCCAACTCTTTAATTCGTTTCTGTAAAGCTTCAACTTCTAAATCATGTTTATTGATAAGTTCTTTTTTTTGATTTTCAAAATCCAGTTCAAATTTCTTAACTTCAATAATTACATTATCACAAATATTCTTTATTGATAGATCAGTTGTTTTACTTTTTATCAATTTCATCTTCTCTTTAATTGGTACGGCATGAGTTGTTGTATTGTTACTATTAATTTTATTCCTTTTATTGAGTTTTTTCAATTCCAAATATCGATTAAATAGTAAATAATACGCTTCATATAGTTTCAGTACCCGATTTAATTCCAATAAATAATCCTTTTTAAGTTGATTATATTTCTCATTCTCATAATCATCATCATTATTGTTCAATAATTCTTCTTGATTATCTTGATAAGTTTCAACTAAATCATTTAAATTATTTAGTATTGTCGTTTGATGAAGTAATTTATTATGTAATTTATTAATATTATGAACCATATTTGAATTCTTATCTGATTTAATCTCATCATCAATTTCACGTTGTAAATTTTCAATTTTTTTATCAATTTTATAATTTCTCCTTAATTCATTCTCATTATTTCTTGTTGTTGTTGTTGTTGTTGCTACTGCTGTTGGAGCTGAATTTGGTCGTTTGGGGAATTTCCCGGGGTAGTCATTGGGTAATGTATAGTTTCTTTCCTTTGATTTGGTATAATGGGAATTGGTCCATTCATTTATCATATTGGTATTATATCGTATATCTTTGTCTAGTTCATCATTATCATTATCATCATCATCAGTGGTGTAATCAATTACTGTACCATATGTGAAAGAACTATTAGATGGATGTGTGTTGTTCTTTGTTTTTGGTTTTGTTTTTGTAGATGTGTTGTTATAATCTATTGTTGGTTGATTAATTAATTTTGAATCATCATCATTATCAAATCCAAATAGATACTTCCACATCGTTTGTATTATTGGGGGAGATTGTTACTTTGTGGCTGTGTATTTGTATTTGAATTTTGTTTTTTTTTTGTTTTAAATTGGTTGTAAATTGGTTGTAAAAAAAATTACTACTACTATTTGGTGTTTTTGTTTTGTTTTTGTTTTTTGATTTCGGATTTACATCTGCAATTTTTTTCATTTTTTCAATTTTTTCTGCTTCTTGTTGTTTTTATTTGACGCGATCTAGAATTCTTTTGTTGTTTTTTTTTTGCGGCAAATAATATCCTCCTCTACAACAAAAGATCTAAAAATCTAAAACAAACAATATACAAAATACAACTACTAGAATGGTATACCAACCAATCAACATACCTTCTATGAGGCAATCAAGAACATATACGGCACAAAAATTATTCCTCCTTCACTAGAAAAGAAAGTAGAGAAAAAGGAGTAAGTACAGTAGAACATCTGGAATTGTGGCGAGTTCATACTTATACTTATTTTTATACTTACACTAATACTAAAAGAATAAGATGATTTGACCAGTATACATTAAAAACCCAAGTAAGTCACCTAGCATTACTTTCCAACACGCCTGAACCATCCTTGACATTGAAAAAGTTAATAAATTAATAAACAACACCACCACGACTTGTAAATAATTGTCCATTATGCATTGTTATTCCTGCCACGCTAGTACTTGCACTTGTTTGCAGTTGTGGTGGTGTTAGTGGTTACGTAGTTATAGGTTTAGTGTTGGTTATGGTTATAGCTAAAGTTATAGTTCTGATTATGATTATGGTATCGTCATCTTGGCAATTCCAATTGTTGCAATTATATACACAAAACCTTGACGGGGAGAGAGAGAAAGAGAGCGAGATTCCTTTTCTCTCCATTTTCAATTACATACACGAAGAAGACATAAAAACGGGAAAACGGTCACCTCTATTCCGTTAATAATGGGATAATGGGGATAATAAAATCAATAAATCACAAATACTAATGAACTCAAAAAGAAAAATTGAAAAATCAAAGCCAGAATCAAGAACCAGAATCAAAACCAACTTATTGTTTCATGCAAGATTTAACCCAAAAAAAAAAAATTTAAATTTTTTGCAATCACAAAAACTAAACCCTTTATTTTAGACGAGAAAAAACAAACAACAAACAACAGAAAAAAAATGGACCTGAACCTGGACCTGGACCTGGAAGAGGGCCTGAGACACAATAAGAAGAATTGCTTTTTGAGAAACAATTGTTATCGTCATTGGTCGTCATCGTCTTTTTTATTGAACAATTTGGTTGAAATACGTCAATTAAATCCAGAAAGCATAATTACAAATGTTTATACTTGTTCTGAATCAAGTAATCTTTTTAACAACAACAAGCGAATATTGATATATCACCCTCCTCCCCCCTCCCAAATAAAATGAATGGCTGGTTTTTCTTTTCTTTTTCAATAATACTTGTATTTTTGTCCATTTGGGAATGATAAACAAATATGATCTGATATTAATCTTTTTTTCTTTTTTAATACAAAAGTAATATTAAGAGCTTCAGCTTTTATTTTCGTTCAAAGGTGCCTGAAATATATTTGAATTAGTTTACAACTAAAGAGAGAATGTTACTGATGAGGAGGGTGATGATGATGATGGGATATAACCACTTCCCTCCTATCTCCCCTCAATATAAGAATAAGAATGATACCAGAACTCTTGTTATCACTCTGACTGTCACACAAAACAAAACTATATGGTGGTTTTATCAGTATATGTTGATAAATTTCGTCAAGGTTTGCGCTCCGTTCATTTTGTCTCTCTCTGTGTCTCTGTCACTGTTAATTGCCCATCGTCTGTGGGGCAAATGTAAGACCAGCGGAAAATAAGTTCCGGAAAAATATTATCTGAAACCATCATCATCGTCGTCTTCTGCTTGACCACTGATACTATTATTAATACCACAATATCCCATATCTCCGACCATACCCGCCTGTCTCGTCCTCCCTGCAATCTAATTTAATTTTCATCATTAAAAAACAAAAAAAAAAGCACACGAGGTTTCATATATACATATACCGTTTACGTTACAAAACTAAATCATACACACACACCCTCTCTCGCCCTCTCTCTGACTCGAAAAAGACTCAAAAACAACACCACTCCAAGACGAGGCATATAACTTTAAAAAAAAAGAAAAGTAAAATTAGACAATGGCAAAAAAAATTAGACAATGAAAACAAGACAATCTACATTTTGAATTAGTCTTTTGTTTTATTTTGTTTTGTTTGTGCAAAAGACAGAGAGAGAGAGGGGGTATAAGGTGGCCTGATAAAATTTAAGGTTTGTGATAATTATGTCCGAATTATGTATGACAATAATAATAATAATCAATAATTGATTTCTTTGTTAAGTTAGGTTCAATAATAAGCTTTTTATGTTAAGTTATATTTGTATCACCTAGTAAATAATTACTGTCTATTTCTCTCTCTATATTTCTCGCTCTATTTCTTATATTATGCAGTGGACAAAAAAAAGATTGCAAAAAGAAAAACCAGCAAAATATGTACATATTGCAAATAACAGAAATATATAAACAAAAGGACAACACACGTTGTATTATACTATATGAGTTCAAGAAATTATAAGAGAGCCAGCACTACTATAACCATCCTATATCTATGTCGATTTGGTTTGAAATTGTTTTGAAATTATACCTTTTAAGACAAGAACCACCCCTTCGCCCGCCTCAAATAAAAAGATAATAATAAAAAAGGGTTTATGAGAGTTCGATAAACAAATAAATAAAAACGTTAACTATCAACAACAACAACAATAATAATAATCACTATAATAATGATGATGATAAGATAGGATAAGATAGAATATAATGTAATGTAAAAAAAATAATAATTACAGTGTTTTTATCTTTTTATGAACCAATTGACCTAATTGTTTAAACTAATATGGACAAAAATATTTGTACATAGTCACAAACAAATAAAATGAAGAAGTGTACAATTAATTGTGTCATCTAATTTCGCGCTTTAGTTTAAATAATAAAAAAAAAGACTGTATACAAAAATAATAAGAAAATGCAACAACCATTTACAAAATATAAATTATTGCGTTTCTTTATTTATTTTGTTTTGTATTTGCTTTTGCTTTACTTTACTTTGCTTTGTAATTTTATTCTTATTCTTATCGTTTACTTTTGGATATATTTTTTATATCGAGAAACTAAGACGGGGGGTCATTCAAAATTAGCCGAACGAAAAAGAACCCTCAAGTACAAAAACTTGTAGTTGGCTTAAATTAGGGGGAAGAATAAGTGGCAACAAAAAGAGATACAAATACAAATACAGATACAGGTATAGATACAGAAGTAAAGAAAGACGTAAAAAGAGGAGTAAGTAGGATTAATAAATAACAATAGGTAACAACTTTTTTTTAGACAAGGCATAACATAACATAACATAACAGAATGGGTAAAACAAAAAAACGTTGAGAATAAAGAAGGTGGAAAGTAGGTAAATAGGAAAAGTAGGAAGTTGATTATTTCAAAAAAACAATCAGTATTAGGAAATACGGGTGATTATGATTTATATTTCTCTCAACTTTGTTTGTTCTTTTATTGAAGGGGGGAATCGGGGGGGGGAGTGATTACAAAAAGCAGATCAATGAGATGGTTTCTAAATCATAACAATTGAATATACAATTAAAGATATCATTCATTATAATTATTATAGTTCTAGTTATTTGTTTTCATTTTGTTCGTCTTTTTTTTGTTTTATATATATATATATATATATATATATATATTTGCAATAAGAACCAAATTCCTGATAAGACAGGACTTATCTTGTATAATAGAGTTAATAATAATAATAAGTATGACAACATAATAATTTAAAATTTTAATAAAGTAAGTAAGTTTCTGTAATTACTTAATTCATATATTATACATATATTATACCTTTTTAAGATATTGAATATAGTGAAAGAGTTAGAAAGGGTTCTTGTGTAATCCGTTTTATTGTTTGATTGTTTATATGTACCTGGACAAAAAGAGGAAAATTAATGTTTGTGTAATGTTTTGATTTTGGTTTTTGAAGACCAAATAAATAGAAAAGTTTAATTAGACGATAAAATGAGAATTTAATTTATGCCCCAAAAAAGAACAAGAACAAGAACATAAACAAGAAGACACAAATACAAGGAATGAAAAATGTGAAAAATAAATAAATATATCAACAATTAACAATCAACAAGCAATAAGCAATAATCACAATATATGATTTCTTTTTTATCTCTATTTGGAATAAAATACAATGGAATAATAATTCAATTGACTTAACTTAACTTAACTATACAATACAATATATGATAAAACAATAGTATTTTTTTTTACCCTGCCCCTATATTTTAAAAGGGCCCAATTCAATTTCCATGCCATTCCCATGTGTAATATATCAACCCTGTAACCGTTTAATATAAACACCACCCATACATGTACATACATATATATACATATATAGTCTTTCATGACTATTTTTATTTTCTATTATATAAATCCATTTCTACATTTAAACGGAGAAGAAGATATATCCGTATAGAAACAGGTATGAGAAGTCTTGAAGGGTGTAGGCGTCCGTTATCGTCTTCTTCTTCGTCCTAGTTTTTTTCTTGTCGAAATCAAATGCATGGATAAAGATATTTTGTACCCTTTTTTAGTTATATTTTTTTTGTTGTTCCACATACATATAGATAGTACATATACATACACGCGTCCTACATGCAGATGCTCAGGGCTGCCCTGAATTGTATTGTATTGGATTTTGTTGGACTGGACTCGACTCGACTGGGCTGGATATGATGTGATCCATGTGAAACTAGGGCAAGTCCAATTATTCACTTGACAACAAGGCGTGACATACTTATTAGAGAGACCAAAAATAAAACAAAATTTCACATCGATGAGTTGAGTTAAGACAAGACAAGGCAAGATAAAGTAATATTGGTGGATCAATATCAATATAAAATTTGAGAGAAGAAGAAACGTTTTATATTCATTGATTTATTGAATATACAGAAAGAGAAAGAAATATATTATCATCATCATTATTATAAGATCTCAAAACCAAACGAGTCAACCCTGAACGTATGATTTGTGATTGATGATTAAACTCTAGCACAATCTGAATATATACATATCACAGAAAACATATAACAAAGGTGTTAAAGTGAAGTCAATTATAAACTTCCTTTGTTATATTATTTTTTTGAACAGTTCGTAGCACTTGTGCTTGTACTTGTACTTAGACTTGTACTTAGGCTTAAGGGGGTGTTGGAACTCTTAATTGAGTAATCGATACATAACCTTTTTTAATATTTTAATATTTTATATTGTTTAATCGTAAGATTTTAGACGAACAAAAACAAAAAGAGAAGACAAGAGAGGACAAGAGTAGAGAGAGTCACTTTGAATAAATGAAAATAATAATACATAATCCCTTTTCACACTATACCTTTAAAAAGTGTATTATTATTGTTGTTGTTTTTATTATTACTAGAAAGAGCGAAATCATAATAAAGAATAATAAAGAACTCGTTTATATGATAATGTACAATTATGTATGGAATATCATTTTCTTATACATGTGTAAATTGATTGAAAACGTTGTGAAAGAAGAGAGAGAAAGAGAGAGCGTGAAAAAATAAAAAAAAAAAACCCTGTAGTAGCAATAGTAGTGGAGAGAAAACCTTTGAATAGATCAGGAAAATATAATACCATATAATACAATATAATACAATATAATATTTGGACTAGTGTTAATAATCAACAATAGAAACTTATTGTACCAATTGGTTAATATCGCAAGTAAGCCCTTTTTATTTAGTTATTTACTTATTGTACATATACTTTATACTGGTTTGTGATTTTTGAACTAAATTCTATTGGGAATTTAACTGTCGAGAAAGAGAAAGAGAGAGAATTGTGAGTATAGCAAACGTTTGTTTTTGGAACACCCAAAATTACCCGAAAAGTAAACTGTGAGGGACAGAAACCTTATACAAGAGAGGGACAAATATAAGGTCAGAATTGGAAATAGAGCAAGAACAAGAGAGATATAGAGAAGGTTTAACCTTTGCACATATACCTTAACTAATGTTGTTTTGTTGTCGTCGTGGCTGTTGTAGTTGTTGTTGTTGTTGATTAATATTAGATTATACATCTTGTGATTGTAGTTCAATGCTCATCAATATATTTCAATTTGTATCTTAAACATTATTGCAAAACATAAATTCTTTTTTTAACATTTCTTGATGATTCTTGTTTACACCACGACACGTAAAACTAAAACTAAAACTAAAACTGATTCATAATGATGATGATGTTGTTGATCAAAGTTATTTATATATTTATATATTTAATAAATAACGCGATTGAATAATGGTAATAACAGGTAATGTTTCATAGAGGATCTTCTATGACTAGGTGTTATAATTTTAGTTCACATGTAGAAGATAGAAATGTGTTTCGAATTGAGATCTTCTATTCTCTGCTATTCTCTAATAGTAGAATATAGAGATGTGCTCATGTGTTGAATGGTTAATGTAATATTTGCGTTTCCTGTTTTTCCTGTCTTTCCTGAAAAGACAAGTGTATGAGATTTTCTTCGTTTCTTGGTTGTTCGTTGTTCGTCATTTATATAAATATAAATTATTTTTGTGTGTTAAATTCCCAATGGAGTATAAATAAGGAAAGGAGGGTTTGTGATAATTATGTAAAGTATGTAAAGTATGTTATTGAATAAGAATATCACACAAAATAATACCCATTGGGTTTGTGAATCATATTGCAATTTTTTTGTGTTATTACTTCAATTTAGAATGTTTGGATGCAAGACAGGTTAGTTCGTTTGTTCGTTGGTTAGTTCGTTATTTATTTGATGGTACTACATTAGTGTTTGACTTAGTGTAACTATATGATTAAGTATATGTATATGTACAAGTATATGCATATACATATATGCTATCTTTGTGTTACATTAACATTGTCAATCTTTACATTTAATCATTAAACTCATTCACCTCACCTTGCACATACCCACACACGCACCTTACATACCTTACATACCTTACACCACATATTCATTATTTTTTTTTTTTTTTTTTTTTTTTTTTTTTTTTCCCCCCATTTTTTGTATTACTCTACTTATTCTATATTTAAATTTTATTTTTTATTTTTATGTTTTTTAACTTTTTTTTTAAATATAAAAATTTTTTTCTTTTTTTTTTTTTTTTTTCTTTCTTCCTTTTAACAAATTCGAAAACCCCACCGTCTCACTCCAAGCCACCGGGCCACACCCTGTTCCCACATTCAGGC
>JANIWD010000001.1:55404-191634 GCA_030557875.1 Candida neerlandica
CCCCCACCATACTAAATTTTAATAATAAAAAAAAAAAAAAAAAAAAAAAATAAAACAACCCAAAGAAAAATATATTATGTAATATCTTTTTCAAATTCATTCCTTTTAATAATTTAACACCAAAATATTTATTTTTTTTTTTTTTTTTTTTTTTTTTTTTTTTTCACCCAGTTTAAGTATGTCGATACCTATTCTGTATATATAAATATATTTTGCATTCTCTTGTTTTTCAACTTTTCTTAACCTATAAAAAATTCTTCCTTTTCTTTTCTTCCTTTTTCCTCCTTCCTTTCACCTTTACCTTTATCCTTCATTTAGTTTACTTCACCCTCACTTTCACTTTCACTTTGCATTACATTTGTTATTTATTCTACCTGTGTTTGTGAGTCTGTGCATTAAAACAAAATTTCATCTGTGGTGTGTCGTAACTTTTTTTTTTCCCTGTTTTTTCCCCCTAGAACCCTGTCTGTCAGTCAGTCCTCCCACCGTTACAGTTTTGTTCTCCTTCCCGTACCAAATTTATACACAGAGAATTTTCCCTGTTTTTTTTTTTAATTTAATTTATATATTATTCAACATACCTTTTTCATCATATAAATACTTATATTAAAGATGATAAATATAACAAGACCATTGACTCCAAAGTCAATTGGAAATTCAAATTACTCAAAACATCCTTCCCATCCTCATTATAGAAAACAATCATCATCATCATCATCCTCCACTTCTTCCTCCTCGATGAAGAAGAAAACTTTTGTTCAAGAAAAGTATCCAAAAGAATTATATCAATCAGAAATTAAAATTCATAATCAAAGTTTGGCTGAATATGATTTGGATATTTATGATATAATGGTTGATTTAATTGAAACCAGTAAACCAAATTTATCCTTATACAAACAGCAACCATATTTAACATTTACCATAAGATTAAAATTGATTGATTTTTTATTAAAAATGTCAATTCGATTAAAAATTCTTCCGTTTGTTTTTTTCAAAGCAGTTAAAATATTTGATAGATATTGTTCAAAAAGAATTGTTTTATTAGATCAAAGTCAATTAATTATAACCACTTGTTTATGGATTGCAAGTAAAATAATTGGTGGTAATAATCATTTTGTGAATATGAATAATTTAGAAAAAATTGGATTTAATAATTTTAGAACTATAAGTGATTTAGGTTATGGTTCAGGTGGTAAATTTATTGGTCCAACTGAAAGATTTAGATTACCAAAATTACATGAATTGGTTAAATTATGTGGTGCTAAATGTAAATATGATCAAGGAATGTTTAAACAAATGGAAGTTCATGTTTTAAATACCTTGGAATGGTCTTTAAATGATCCTTCAATTGAAGAATTTATAATTGATAGTCATGAATTTAATGTTCTTGATAATAACAACAATAATGATGATAATGATAATGATTTTGATTATAATAATGAATTTGATGACCATATAGAGTTTTTTAAAACCAAAGAATATTTATCATATGTTGCTTTATATTCTCATGAATTGATTGATATTAACATCATTGAATTGGGACAAGTCATTATGGATCTAATTAATGAAGTTTTCCAATTAAAACCAACCGATAAAAATTATCAAACTATTTTAAATTGTGATAGTTCTCATCCAATCAGATTTGATTTGGTTAGATATAAATTCATTAAAAAAGCATTGATTAAATCAATTTTTAATTCTTCAGATTTCATGTTGAAAGTTTTTAATTCAAGAGGTCCACAATATCTTTACAGTCAAATTAACTTTCAATACAAAATTAACAACAATAACAACAACATCAACTCAATCACTACATCCACCCCTTCCACATCAGTATCAGCATCAACATCTACTACTACTAATCAATCACATATTTCTACAGCTACTACTCCATCTTCATACAATTCAAGATCATCATCAGTATCATCCACTTCATCTAATAGTACTCCAAGAACTGCATCAACTGCTTGTACAACTGCTTCAACTACACCTAATGCCAGTTCTATTACAACTTCAACTACAACTCCACAAAAGAGAACAATGAATTATTCAATATCATCTAATGTATCTTTGGGAGTGAACTCCCCTGCTGCATCAAGTCTTTCTTCCACATCAATATCTACTGGTAAGAAATTACATACTTCTAATAACAACAATCATCATCATTATTATCAACAACAACAACAACCACAAATGCATTCTAGTATTCCAGCTTATCAAATGGTTACTCCACCTCCACATCTGGCCAAATTTATTAATGGAAATGGTCATCAAATACCCCCACCTCATCAATTATCCCATAGTAGTTATTTTAATTCGCCAAATATTCCTCCACCTCCAATTAAATATAGTGATGTGATAACAAATAGTGCTAATTCAAAAATGACTGCAAGTTCATCAGCAAGTATAATTTCTTCAATTTCAAATACATTTGAAGGTAATGATTTATTTGAAAAGAGATTTATTTCAAATTCAAATAGTTCAAATACTTTAAATGGTGTTTTAACAAATGGAAGTGGTCATAGTTCTTCAAATGTTGGTCATGGTAATGGTGGCGGTACTCCATTAAGTGAAAATGAATCCCCAATTTATACAAAAACCAGATTATCTAATATGTTACAATAGAGAGAGATAGATAGAGATGGAGATAGAGTCTGTGTGTGTGTGTGTGTGTGTGAGAAGGAAATTAATAGTTTATTCCTTTTATGTTTTTATTAATTATTATTATTATTATTATTATTTCAATTCAGTTCAGTATTTTAGAAGATATTATTGATTATATATGTATATTTCATTAGTTTTTTTTTGTTTTGTTTAATCATCATTTAGTTTTATTTTATTTTATCTTAATAATTGCATTCTTTTTTTATTTTTTAATATAGATATTTAATAATTCCAATAGTCATTTTTTATAAAATCAATATCAATATCAAAGACTTATCAAATTTGTAGGTATATTCTTCTCTATGTCAATAAAAATTCTTGTTGGGAGGAGAGAGAGAGGGAGAGAAAGGAAGAAGGAGAGAGAGAAAGTGACTTTATGGATTCTTGATGTTTCAGAAATACGCGGTGTGATTTAAAATTAAAAAAACTTGTGTATCATAATAAAACGTAAATAGTTAATCAATTTATTCTTTTTCTACTTCTACTTTGTCATTAAAAAACACGTCTGAATGTTTAAAAAGAAAGAAAGAAAGAAAGAAATACTAAATTGTTTCTTTTTATTATAGTTTGAATTAACTCTTATTACATTAGTTTTTTTAAGTTCATGTTTAACAATATACCCTTGTTTTCCATTCTTTCATTTAGATTTTGGTTTGGTTTTGTTTTGTTTGGGGTAACAATACATAGAGACAGAAAGAGACATAGAGAGACAGAGAGAGACATAGAGAGATCAACAGATAATGTCAACCACAACCGTTCAATATTTTTGATTAGTCAATCAACATTGTATTGTTTTATCTTTCTTTTTTTTTTCAGAGAGAGATTTGAGAGAGTGAATCTAGCCTTTTATCCCCCTCCTTCCCCCACCAATAACTAATTGCTATAAGTTTGCTAGATTTGTCCTGTTGGTGTAAAGTGCATACATATTTCTTTTGGGGGTGGTTAATTGATAATAATAATATACCTTATCCATATTGATTGTGAAATGATTGATAACTATTGACTTGGGTTGGGTTGACTTTGGTTGTCATTTGAGGTTGTAAATTTTTTTTTCTGGCAGGTTTGTGTGAGTTAAGAAGAAAAGGCTGTGTTGTAAAAAAAGACAGCAAGTAAAGTTTTTGCAACACGAAGAAAGAAAAAGAAAAAAAGAAAGTAAGGAATGTCTCTCCCTCTCCCCCTGTTCCTTGTCTGAGACACACGACTAACAAAAACATATGTATGTCGTATGTCGTATGTCGTGTGCCCCAAAATTGTAACTCTAACTGAAACTGTAACTGCGTCTACTCTCCTTTTGTTATATTTTTAGCAAACAATCTTTCTTTTTTTTTTTTTTTTTTTTCGTCCGTGTTTTTTTTACTCATTCTCTCTGTTTCACTCCTTGTAACAATTTTTTTTTTTTTTTACTTCTTCTCTTTGAGATTCTAAACAAAAATAATAGAAGATCTACAACATCCAACATCAACAACTATAACAAGACACTCATATTCATATTATGAAGATATATTCTACTTATTTACTAATAGCATCATTATTGACTAATGTTGTTCGTTCCGAACCAAATATGGAAGAATTAGAAGGTACTTGGTCTTCAAAATCAAATACAGTATTTACTGGTCCAGGATATTATGATCCTGTTGATGAATTATTAATCGAACCAGATTTACCAGGTATTTCTTATTCCTTCACTTCTGATGGTCATTATGAAGAAGCATTATATCGTATCACTCCAAACCCTAAAAATCATTCATGTCCTGTTGCTTCAATTACATATCAACATGGTAGTTATGAAATCTTAACCAATGGTTCCGTTGTATTAACCCCAATTGCAGTTGATGGTAGACAATTATTAAGTGATCCATGTAATCAAGATGATCCAAATGTTTCAACTTATACAAGATATGTTCAAGCAACTTGGTTTAAAACTTATCAAGTTTATGTTGATAATTATCATGGAAAATGGACATTACAAATTTATCAATTTGATGGGTCAAAAATGCAACCATTATATTTGGTTTATAGACCTCCTTTAATGTTACCAACAACGGCTTTAAATCCAACCGATGATGCAAGTGAAACTGCTTCAAGTTTACAGAATGCAAGAAGAAGAATTAAACGTTCGTTGGAAAATCAATATAGAACAAATGCTAAAAGAGAAGTTTATGGTGAAACTTTTGATAAATATTGGTGGATTTCTGTCCTTACTTTAGGTTTAGCTTCAACATATTTCTTTCTTGTTCGAAAGTAAAAATAAACAAACTAAATACAAGTATGTTTATTAATTCTATATAGATTGATTGAGTAAGAGAGAGACTATATTTTGTATTTTGGTGGGAGGTTGAGTTTTTTATTTATATTATATACATATATATATGTTCGTGTTTTTATAATCACTAAGAAACCAAATTAAAAATCGTCCGCCAAGTTTTATTTTAAAAACTATTACTTATCATAAACGTATCTGTCCTCTTCCTTCACCTCCTCCTCCCACATCATTCCAGGTGAGTATAAGAACCACTAAAATGGAAATAGTGAAAATGAACCCCCCAACTCACCGCTCGCCAAATTACTGTATTGCCTACTAGTGGTTCTCTCGTTGGCAAAATCCAAGAATCCGCCAGTTTAGAAGGTAGCAGGCATTGATATTTTGCCTCCTGCTGCTCATCCATTCCACCTTCAGGATCAATCATACTGCGTTTCCAATTCAAGTACAGTATTCCAATATCCCCGTAAGGTGCTTTGAAATTATTACCGGCATGTTCGCAGAATTGATCAATCTTGTAATTCGATATTGCATACACTCGGATTATATCTCCATCCCTCTTCCAAAACGAAAATATCAACTGTCTGCCCCAAAATTCCAAATAAACCAAGAATTCAAGGTCCTCGATTCGGTCGTCATCCATTTGTTCTTTTAACTTTTCGTAAACCTTTGAGACATATTTGGGACCACCAAATATCTTAAACGTTTGATATGTTACCGTCTTTTCCACCTCCAACGTCCCTTGATATTCAGGGTTCTTAAACCACCTCCATGCTTCTTTGTCCTTGTCTTCATAGAGTTCAAACACTGTCAAGACAACCAATTTCATAATTGTAGGCCAAACGTAGATCTGCGGTGGATTTTCTCCCACAAGAGAACTCTTTATCATTGGTGATGATGATGCTACTGCTGAACTGGTTGTTGCCTTGGTTCGTCTTTGAAACCAACTTTTGGAATTGAAAAGATGCATGGTTTGTTTTTGTCACAAGTGTACACCAACCCCCCAACAAGAAGAAGGAATACTGATCTTTGAATACACACACATATTTCCAACGACGGACAGTACTTTAATTTCTTTTTATAGTGGCATTTTGGGTTGCAGTTTCCTTTGTGAAACATAATATTATCGTACCCTTCTAATTCTTTTTCTAATCGTGTATTGTGTTTTATATCTTTGGAAGAACTCAGCGCTGCGCTGCAGCTGCACACTATCTTTCTCTTTCTCTTTCTCTCTGCTTCCTATATCTCCCCCCGCCACCCTAAGGCTGTGTACTTTTATCTCAATTTCGGAAACGAAATCAGAAATTCGGAGCCCTATTCATGCACTTCAAGAAAATGGAAAGTATAGCCTGTACTATGGTTAGATGAGAGCGATATTGTGTACGTGGTTGTGATTTAAAAGAAACAATATGCTGCAAAACTACAGTAATGAGTATTGCACTTTTTATTTTTTGCAGGAAACTCCAATGAGAGAAAGTCATATAAGAAGAGAAAGAGAGAGAGAGAGTGTGTGTGTGTAAAGAGTTCCATCTTCTTGTCAGTTGAAACTATGGAACCATGACAATTCCGAAAGTGAAAGATAGTGATCAAAAAAAACTCGTCGAAAACGACAACTCCAGTTCAGAATTGAGCATTATTGGTGGTGACGAAAGAACAATCTGTGAAAATTATTATCCTCTTCCAACTACAAAGAAAGGTGTGAATCCTCGTATCCATCATTGGAGACGATTCATTCATGACATTTTCCGAACTGTAGTTCAATTGAACCAGGATCTCAATACTTGGAAATGGTTTATGATTCCAAAATACAAGGGGAATCAAGAAGTTCATATTTTCGTGCAGCCGTGGGAGATTAAGATATACGGTGGTCCAAAATATACTGGGGAAATATATCATCAAATGAAGGAAAGAGTTGGTAAAGAAATCCTGAAACTTCAATTTCTAGTGTTTTCAAAGTTTAGAGATCAAAACTTTGTGACTATCTTTTGGACTATCTCGAAGAACATGATCCGTGTTTATGATGTGTTGATTGAAGATTTAAAACTGTTCTATACCGATGTTGCTGCTGCCAAAAGGGTTTCTCTGTCAGGGCAGAATTGTTCTCGTAAAGGAGTTGTCACATGGCAATATTGCCAAGAGTTGACGAATGGTTCCATAGAGCAAGATCGTGAAAAATATTATAAAACAGGAAGAGTTATTGTTTCTGGGAACAAGCCCACCACTGAAGAACTTAAAGTTGTGGATTCTTGGAGTGACATCAATGTCGTCCCAGTTTTGAATTGATGAATAGAAATGGAGCGATGAAGTTGGAAATTATGATGTCGATTGTTATATAAAGAAATCTCTAAATTTCTATAAACCAACTATATGAATTAATAAAGGGAAAAAACAACCTCTCTTTGTCTCTCTCGCCGTAGTTGTGCGCGAACCAATTTTTAATTTTTTTTTTTCGGTTCAACCAACCAAAGCTTCACCATTAACAAACGCTAACAAAGAAAGAAAGAAAGAAAAAAAAAAAACTATCAATCCTAATCCCAATCCTAATCCAAAAACGACTACCACCATCCATTATCAACAAACAACAACAAAACAAATTATCTATTCCCCATCCCATACCATTAACATTCCATCACTCCATACATAAATATAATTTTTCAATCATGACATTAGCTACTCAATTTGCTGAAACCACCCGTTATTCAACCACAAATACTGAATTAAGACGTAGAGTTCTTCATTTATATCGTAAATATATTAGAAATTCACAAGAATTTGCTGATTTATATGAATTAGATATGCCAATTTCAAATATTAAAACTAAAATTAGACAAGAATTTGAAAGACAAAGATTTAATAATGATTTAGCGGTTAATAATATCTTGTTGGCAAAAGGACAAATGGAATTTCAAGAATTGGTTAATTTTTGGAAACAACAATGTCATGTTATGAGATATTTCGATGAACAAAATTCTTATAATGTTGTTGATAAAAATGATTTTGTTAAGAATTTCTTAAGAGGTAATTAAATTAATTGAATAGAAATGAAGAGAAGATGAAAAAGAAAGGAGTTTGATAAATACATGAATTACAGTTATATTTGTATAAATATTTATTTAAAGAACAAAACAAAAGAATATATATATATATATATGTTAACTTGATAAAGTGAAAGAAGAAGAAAACACATACACACATACTCTCTCTTTTGCTGTAAATGATTTATCTCTCTAATATTCGATATTACATAATATATCAAATTAAAATTATATGTATATATATTTATATATAGATAGATAGATATTTAGAGAATAGAAACAATAGTTTAAGATAGATAACAACAATAAAACAACAAACTACTATACAACATGTTTTTTTTTTTTTTCATTTTTATTATTTTCATTTACTTTACTTTACTGAAGAATAAATGTAATAACAATGTTAGCTATTTGCGTCAAAAAAATAATAAAGGGTATATTATAAAAATTAAACCAAGAAACCAGAATTATTTTAGAAATGAAAGATTTCAACAAAGTAAATCATTTTTTTTTTTTTTTAAAAATGGTATTTTTAAATAATTTAAGCCATAGCAACTTCATCTAATGGAGCTTCATCGGCATAATCCAAATCTTCTTCATCAATACTGGCTTCTTGGTATTGTTGATATTCACTGACCAAATCATTCATGTTGGATTCAGCTTCGGTAAATTCCATTTCATCCATACCTTCGGAAGTGTACCAATGCAAGAAAGCTTTTCTTCTAAACATAGCACTGAATTGATCACCAACTCTCTTGAATAATTCTTGAATAGAAGTAGAGTTACCAATAAAAGTAGCAGACATGTCCAAATCTTTTGGAGCAACAGAACAAACAGCAGTTTGCACATTGTTTGGAATCCATTCAACAAAATAAGATGAATTTCTGGTTTGGATTTTGTGCATTTCATCATCAACTTCCTTAACAGAAACTTTACCTCTGAAGAAAGCAGCGACAGTCAAGTAACGACCATTTCTTGGATCGGAAGCGGCCATCATGTTCTTGGAATCAAACATTTGTTGGGTCAATTCTGGAACAGTGACGGATCTAAAGGATTTAGAACCCATAGATGTCAATGGAGCGTAACCAACCATAAAGAAATGCAATCTTGGGAAAGGAACCAAGTTGACAGCCAATTTTCTCAAGTCAGAGTTCAATTGACCTGGGTAACGCAAAGAAGTGGTGACACCAGACATAACTGAAGAAACTAAACTGTTCAATTCAGCATATGATGGTTGTGGTAATTTCAAAGTTTTTTGACAAATGTTGTACAAAGCTTCGTTATCAATACAGAAAGTTTCATCGGAGTTTTCAACTAATTGATGGACAGACAAAGTTGCATTATATGGTTCGATAACAGTATCGGAGACTTTTGGAGATGGAACAACTGAGAAAGTGGCCATCATTCTATCTGGGAATTCTTCTCTGATCTTGGAAATCAACAAGGTACCCATACCAGAACCGGTACCACCACCCAAGGAATGGGTGATTTGGAAACCTTGCAAGGAATCACAACCTTCGGCTTCTCTTCTAATAACATCTAAAACGGAATCAACTAATTCGGCACCTTCAGTATAATGACCTTTAGCCCAAACGTTACCGGCAGAGCTTTGACCAAAAATAAAGTTGTCTGGTCTGAACAAGTTTCCGATTCCTGACGTCTTAACATTGTCAATAGTACCTGGTTCCAAATCAACCAAAACAGCACGAGGAACATATTTTCCGGAGCTAGCTTCATTGAAGTAAACGTCTAATTTAGATTTCTGAAGTTCATTATCTCCAACATAGTTCCCGTTACTGTCTAAACCGTGTTCACCACAGATAGTTTCCCAAAAAGCAGCACCCTATAATTCCAAATTGTTAGTATGAATGGACAAAGATATTCTGGTTTCTCTTAATTGATTGATTGATTCAATGCGGCACTGTTGTTTGGTTTTCGAAATACATGAACCCACGTAATACAAACAAAGACAAAAAAAAAAAGAAACAACAAAACCAAAACAGCACACCTGCTTGTTGTATCAAAAAATACAGTAAGAAAAAAGATTCCCAGAATTTAAAACAACAAAAAAAAATACATACAATTTGGTTACCACATTGACCTGTTGATAAATGAATCTAATCGTAGATAAGTTAGTAATTAGTTTTATATTGCATTGATAGATTGGGATGGATCAAGTCCAAATGGGGTGAATTCATTCGAATGGCGCGTACAGCTTTTTTTTTTCAGACAACAACAACAACACACACATTTCTTGATTCCATTCCCAACAAATACTGATCTATCTTCTTGAATCAAAGGGTATGACATACAATCTCTCTCATCTTCTATATTATTATTATTATGATTATCTTCAATGACAAATTTTTTTAATCAATTTGGGATAGTTGATGTTAATAAAAAAAAATGAATGTGAAGTAAAGTAACAGAATAATTTGAAAGAAAGAAAAAGGGAAAAATTGATTTCATTTTTTTTTTTCTTCCTAACCCATTGTGTGTGTGAAAGAGTGTGATACCTATTTTTTTTGGTTGTTTGTTTACATTTTGAGATTTCAGAATTCTAACGAGACATTATTAGCACCAGATACACGACCAAAGAATTACACGAGTTTATACAATTTCCTAATTCGTCTAAACGATTTGATCTATTAACTAACAGGGCCCAAAAAGTGGCTGGACATGGTAATAGACCGATAAGCAACGTGTAGTTATATAATGAGAAAGAGGGGGCTACAAAAGGGAAGAGAAGTACCAAGAAAGTATAAAGGTTGTAGAAAACTCTATGCCGTGTATAGTAGATGTTTCCTGGCTTTAGTTTTTTTTGTATTTTACAAGCGGCAACCCAGTGTTACAACGGACAACCAAGAAATATAGACCCTGAAATTAGAATACTCTATGTAATAAACAAAATATATTGATTCTGGTAGAAAGAAAAACACGATATGATGTCTGAGAAGGAAACGACAAATATGAACCGTGCGTGAACTCCCCTTGCCTTATAGTTGTATCGTGGATCAGACAAAACCTGTCGAAGATCAACACATCAGGGTACGATATTATTGTTGACAATGTCAAACACAAAATTCACTCAAAAATCGAATTATCACTAATTCAGTTGCAAAAATTTGGTCAGTATACCGGCATGGTGATACTGTCAATTAAGGTCCACTTTATTTCAGGTACTTAAGTCCTACATATCATGTCACAAAACCAGGACGATTGTTCAAACCTCATCCCAAAAAAAAAAAGAAGCGGAAAGAAAGATAGAAAGAAACTGAAAAAAAAAGTTTGGATTTGGAAACGTAATCACTTTCAATCTACTCAATCCACTGTAATCATGTCCGATACAACTCCAGATAGTTCCCAACAACCTGAAGAACACATTTCCGAATGGGAAAGAAGAAAATATGTTCCAAAGGCAGGGGAACCGGCATTGCCTCCCCAACTAGCAGAGTTTACCAATAAAACCACTGACGAAGTGTTTGAAGAATTAAATCGTTTACCATTTTTTATGACCAAAATGGATGACTCTGATGGAGACGGTGGTGAGAATGTGAATATTGAAGCTTTAAAAAGTTTGGCATATGAAGGTGATCCAGATGAAATTGCATCTAATTTCAAGAATCAAGGTAACGATTGTTACAAGCGCAAAAAGTACAAAGATGCAATTATCTACTACACAAAGGGTATTGATGTTGATTGTAAGGTTCCAGAGATTGACTCCGCCTTGTATTTGAATCGTGCTGCATGTAATTTGGAATTAAAAAACTACAGACGTTGTATTGAGGATTGTAAAAAAGCGTTAATGATTGATGAAAAAAGTATAAAAGCATGTTTCAGATCAGGAAAAGCATTCTTTGCCATCGAAAAGTTTGATGAAGCTATTAAAATCATCGAATATGGATTAAGTATAGACTCAGAGAACAAGGATTTACAAAAACTATTAAAACAAATCACAGATAAACAACAATTACTTGCGGATATCGAAGCTAAAAAGCAAAAGGAAGAAGAACAAAAGCGCATGGAAAACATTGTCTTGGAAAACTCTATCAAATTGAGACACATTGAAATAATAAAAAGTTCCAATCCACCAGATGCATTAAAAGGAGCCAAAATCCGTTTGGAAGATCCTAAAGACTACCAATCACAATTGATTTTTCCAGCTATGATCTTATACCCCACCACAGATGAATTTGATTTTATTGGAGAAATCAGTGAATTAAGTACACCTTTGGAATTACTAGAGTTAGTTTTAAACAGACCTCGTGAATGGTTTGAAGATCCTAAACACAGAGATTTCCATGTCAAGAAATTGGAATGTTTTATGGAAACACAATCTGGCGGATTGGTCAAAGTTGGTAAAAAAGTGGAAGTAAACAGTGCTTTGATGAGTGATAAACCAAAAGCACCCTTGTTTGACAATGCATTGAGACTTTATGTTGTTCCAAAGCCAGATGTGGCTTCATGGACCTCGGAGTGGAATAAAACAACAGCATTGGCTGCTCGTAAATAGATTAATCATTACATATATTCTGCTAGTAGTATACACAACAATAATTTCTAATACAAATATAAAACCGTACCTATGAAATATAGCCCATTTGCAGGGTGTATCTTTTAGCTTCTTTTTCCCGTTGCCGTGGATTTGGCGTTGGTAGAGGTGACTGTTGACCTCTTTTAACCGATTCTTCACTTTCAAAAGTTTCCTTCAAATCTATTTTTGGGTTGTTTTTGAATACCGTCGTTGGATCGATTGCTCTATTATTCATTAGTGTTCTTCGAAGAACAGGAGTGTGTGCCCAAGATTGAAGTACTTTCTTGTGAGATCCAGATATATCATCATCAGATAGTATAACTGGAAGACTACCAGGTGATATCTGGACTGGAGTGGCTGGCAAGATATCTTTGTATTTTTTCTCCTTTGGTTTTGTAGGGGTTACGTTCGGTTGTTGAACAACTTTCTTATTCGGAACGATTCTAGCAGCATCTGGCAATGCAACTCCATTGGCAGTTTTAATCCTCTTGTTTCGTCTTTCGGTTTTTGGTTCTTCTGTATTTTCAACTTGCTCAAGATAGGGTTCGTTTTCGGGAGCAATAGCACCAGCCTCCACTTTTGATTTCACCAGTTCAGATTTTCGCTTTAGCACATTTGCTGGTTTAATAAAAAACTTTTGCTTAATCTTTGTTGACTCAGTTCTCTTCTCCACAACCGGTAGCCTCAATTTTGGAATATCACCAGGTTCAAACTTAGGGAATTTTCCAGTTTCCGTTCTAGCTTTGGAAGGTGATCCATCTTTGGATCGAGACAGATTGGAACCTTTGTCATTAGAAGTTGGAATAAGGGTAGCGGTTAAGAATCTATTTCTTTCCATTTTTTTACCCTCCCCCGTCTTTCTATTCTGAAGTTTACTCTTGGCAGCACTGGAACTGGTAGGAGCAGTTAATCTATTCACAAGGACAGCCTCGTCTTCCCCTGCAATAATACCGGCCCTTATAGGCGATCTGCTCCTTCTGTTGACGGTTCCTGGGTGTGATGGAGAACCAGACATGGTAGTCGTTCTCGCTCTTTCCCTTCTTAAGGGGGATCTCGAACGGGGTCTAGATCTTGATATTCCTGGGGTCACCACATTTGAAGGAGGTCTCTTAACTGGTGATAGTGATCTGTACTTGCCAATTTTGTGCCACAATTTCTCTACTGGCAGTATCTCTTCTGTTCGACTCTTTGCCGGTGTGTTTAACAGTAGTGCATCATCCGCATGAGTCGAATCCAACGGTGCAACATCTGCCTTAATAACATTTTCGTTTTTATCATGCTGACTTTTGATCTCCATATCGTGGCTGTTATTATCCACTGGGGTTATTTCTTGAACTTGATTATTCGTTATCTTTTCGGCGTTCAAGTTCACATCTCCCTTAATTACTTCGGTGTACAGTGGTGTATTATACAAGAACTTCATGTCCTGTGGTGGTTGTACTGGAGATATTCTAAATTTATCCAGAAGATCAACATTATCGGCACCCAAATTCATATTGGATAGTAGTGGTACAGGGGAATGTGAGCTTGTCTTTGTTTCTCGTTCTACTCGGGGTAGGTTTCCTGTAGGTCTTGATTTCAAAGTACTTCTTCGAGATTTTGTGGTGGAATTTAAGACAATAGGTTCTCTAGGAGGAAGTGCAACAAACACCGAACTTCGACTTCTTTTTGAAATACTCAGCTTGTCGGCAGATTTCCCCATATTAGCATTTGATTCAGTCTTTAAAGTTTGGTTGTTGGAACGTGATCCTTGTCGACTACATACATCCATTTTATGATCCAAAGCAGTACTACCTGTTTTCTCTGCAATACTTTTCCTAATTGACTTACTGATTGCTTCAAATGAATCTTCACTGACACGCAAACTTTTTCGATCTTTGGATTGCGTTGCTGTAATGTCATCTCGAGTAACAATCACATCCTGTACATCAAACTTTGCAGAACTTATAGACTGTCGTATTAGTGGTGCTTCCGAAGTTAGGTCTGCAACTGTGGTTCTCTCATGGGATATTGATTCTTGGGATTCCAATTTTTTTGGATTAAACTGTGGGGTGTTCGATGAAGCATGCAATCGAGTATGATTAATTGACTGAGCTGTTAACTTCTTAGAAGAGCTTCTTGTTGTTGAACTAATTGTGTCGATGTTGAATGTACCCAGATATATTTCTTCCATAGTAGAATTCAAAAGGTCATGCTCTGATACGGTATTTTCATAGAATTCTTCAATCAGGTGAAACGATTCCATAAACTGGTTATTCAATTCGTTTGAAACCCATCGTGATGAACCCGCAACATTACCGGTTTGTTTCCTTCTTGCTGCTTTTGCTGCCCATAACAGGGACATATTAACTGTGAATTGCTCTTGATGTGGATTTGCTAAATGGACTTCTTATTGATCGCGCCTGGTTGAAGTTTAACAGTTTAGTATTTCGGAAGAGTTTTTTTTTTTTTTTTTTTTTTTAACTATGATACTTTGTTACCAGATAACGCAAACTTTGAACAGAGACGCCAAAAAAACGCGACTCCATCTGTTTCCTGTTCCCTCCACTCCCCTCCCCTCCCGGCCCCTACCTTTCTTCCCTCGCTGCATACACAATCATATTCTCAAGGGCAAACCAGACACCAAAAAAAAAAAAAAAAAGATCACACCAAGCAACTAGAGACTACTGAAAACGTGGAGACCAGAAGAATCACACTTAATTATTCCATATTACATTATAATGTTAGACTATTTTAAAAGAGATGACTTGGGTGATGGGTACGATAACTGTGCTGTTTATGACGGAGCATCAACAGTGAATTTCGTCTTTCTGATGTTGATTACCATTGGTATTATTATCAGTTATATCCCCCAATACAGACGAATCCTAATCAAAAGAACATCGGAAGGGTTATCCACAAACTTTTTGTTTTTGGGCTCTTGTTCATCCATATTTACATTGACGAATATCATATTAGTAAGTTCCAAAGCAAGACACTGTTGTTCTATTGGTGCTTTGGATACATTCAACTGTATCAATTCACAGTTGAATTTATTCCAGATTGGAATTCAATGTACCTGTGCAATCTTGATTTTGGTTTTGGTTTTGGTTGTCACCAAAAATTCCATTAAGCAAGATAAGGTAGAATACAAAAGAATAGAAGACGTGGGGAGATTAGTAGCCTGTCATGGAGTAATATCACTCGTCGAAATTGCTATAGGGTTTTCTACCAACACGACGATGCTTTATTCCATTGCCAATGTGAATGGATTATTGTCAGCTTTATTGACAATAATTAAGTATGTCCCACAGATCTACACAACATATCATCTCAAACACCCAGGAACATTGTCGATTGGAATGATGTGCATTCAAACCCCTGGTGGGTTTGTTTTCACCGCCACGTTATTTTTTACTAAAGGTTCACATTGGAGTTCATGGGTCTCATATTTAGTGGCTGCGTTATTACAGGGCACGTTGTTGCTTCTTTGTATCTACTATGTCTATTTCCAAGGTGGTCAACACACTGGTGAGTTTGCAGACGAATTGGAAAGAGAAGCTATTGAGAGAATTGTCAACGAAAATAGGCATGACGAATTAGACCACGAAAGAACAGGAGAAGATGACCAGCTTTTGTAGGATTAGGATTAGGATTATGAATAGATATAGAGTATCTTTTATCTTTATCATAGCCGGTCATCCTTTACTACAATTCGACGGTTGCACTACCTGGTCGTGCACTCAATTCAAAATCGTCGAAATTCTCGTTACCCTTATTCTCGTTTTCACCAATCCAGTGTCCGTAAAAATTTTTTTCAAGAATCTTTCTACTGTCTATGTATTCCTTTTCTCTTTTCATCTCATTAGAAGACTGCTACAGGAAATACAATGTTTAAAAGTTTGAGTTCAGTTGCTTATGCCGCTAGAAGTAGTGGTCTTGTCTTTAGAGCTTCTCCAGCTTTAGTTTCTAGAGCAAACCCTACTTTGGTTTCTAAATCCATCCCAGCTTTGGTTAGATGTTACGCTGCCTTTGACAGAAGTAAACCACATGTGAACATTGGTACCATTGGACACGTTGATCATGGTAAGACCACCTTGACTGCCGCCATTACTAAAGTTTTGGCTGACAAAGGTCAAGCAAATTTTTTGGATTATGGTTCTATTGACCGTGCACCAGAAGAAAGAGCAAGAGGTATCACCATTTCTACTGCCCACGTCGAGTATGAAACAGACAAGAGACATTACGCTCATGTCGACTGTCCAGGTCATCAAGATTATATCAAGAATATGATCACTGGTGCCGCTCAAATGGATGGTGCTATTATTGTTGTTGCTGCTACTGATGGTCAAATGCCACAAACCAGAGAACATTTGTTATTGGCAAGACAAGTTGGTGTTCAAGACTTAGTTGTCTTTGTCAACAAGGTCGACACCATTGACGATCCAGAAATGTTGGAATTGGTTGAAATGGAAATGAGAGAATTATTGACCACCTACGGTTTCGATGGTGACAACACCCCAGTTATCATGGGTTCTGCTTTGATGGCTTTACAAGGTAAACAACCAGAAATTGGTGAACAAGCTATCATGAAATTGATGGACGCTATTGATGAACACATCCCAACCCCAACCAGAGACTTGGAACAACCATTCTTGATGCCTGTTGAAGATGTCTTCTCCATTTCTGGTAGAGGTACTGTTGTTACTGGTAGAGTCGAAAGAGGTGTCTTGAAGAAGGGTGAAGAAATTGAAATTGTTGGTGGTTTTGACAAACAATTCAAGACCACTGTTACTGGTATTGAAATGTTCAAGAAAGAATTGGATGCTGCTATGGCCGGTGACAACTGTGGTGTTTTGTTGAGAGGTGTCAAGAGAGACGAAATCAAGAGAGGTATGGTTTTGGCTAAACCAGGTACCGCTACCTCCCACAAGAAATTCTTGGCTTCCATGTATATTTTAACTGCTGAAGAAGGTGGTCGTTCCACTCCATTCGGTGAAGGTTACAAGCCACAATGTTTCTTCAGAACTAACGATGTTACCACTACTTTCTCTTTCCCAGAAGGTGAAGATGTTGACCACTCCCACATGATTATGCCAGGTGACAACATCGAAATGGTCGGTGAATTGATTAAATCTTGTCCATTAGAAGTTAACCAACGTTTCAACTTGAGAGAAGGTGGTAAAACTGTTGGTACTGGTTTGATTACCAGAATTATCGAATAAACTTATCTATTCCAATAAATAAATTACTGTTCTAAAAAAGAAAAAAAGTGGCTATTATATATAGTGTTTATCATCATGTAAATAGAATCAGCCATATTCAGTATATTACTTTGTTTTGTTTCTTATTCATACGATTCGCGTTGTAGAAGGATATTTGATCTGGTTTTTTTACCACAGGAACCTAAAAAGCCAAACAAAAACAAAAACGAAAAAGAAAAAAAAAAATTGGTTAACTAGAAAAAAGGTAAATCGAAACAATAGATCAACAGGTTAAAGCCTTGGGTATATAGTCTCTACCCGCCTGCAAACATGTCTCCTGAAATTATAAATGGGGCGTTGTCTTTCCCAATGATAGATCTACAAGAAGAAATAACGTATCCAATACCGTTTCAAGAACCATATAGATTGGTTTTGTTCCCTCAAAACAAGCAACTAATGATTGCAGCCAAGAAACTAGCGATTGTCAAAGGATCCCTTATATCGAAGATCCTAACATATGATGAAAACATTGTCACCGCCACTTATACTAATTTTGTGAATAAAGAGGGAGTAAGTGAAGTATTGGCTGTGTGTTTGAGGAAATCTATTCATATCTATTATCCTGATGGGCGAACATATTGTGTGAATTTACCATTTACATTGAAAAATGCATTGCCATTTGAGTCAGGAATGGTACTACAACGAGATCAAAATGACTCATTTATTCCTCACAATGGTGCCACATACAACAATTCTTCTCATTTGAATTCTGCAACGATTTTGACCTTGGTTGATCCAATAGATGATTTTAGAATCGTTGCCACAACTTCCACCTCAGTCATTTCCCAAAACGAAGAGTTGATCACTTTCCCTCGACGAGATATAAACAAGACAGGGTCATTGTGTGTTACGTTTAATTCCCACGATGGTTCAATCAATATTTACCACGTCAAGTCACCTTCGCGATCGGTGCAATTTGGTCAGAACCTGTCGTCAAAATTTCAAAAGAGGCGATATGGGTCAATAACTACCCCTAACCCATCACGAATTTTAGACGATGATGGGGGTTTTGAACCTATACATTCAATATCACTTAATATGGAAAAGAAACGTACGAGTACATTGTTATCAGATGTTTCATCCATGGGTAGAATGGCCAGCGACTACCACAGTCTATCTCACGATTTTTCAGGGTTCAAGAAGGATATGATTCTATCAAAAATAGAAACTTTTGGCAGTCGATTGAATAGAGAACATTTGCGTGTTTTTAACATCTGGTTTGATGATCAAGAAGGGATTGTCATATTCAACAAGACAAAAAAACAATGCAATGTTTTGATATACAAAAATTCATCAACCTCCAGACATCTGTTGGTTTACAAAACTTCATGTCTCGATTGTCTCACATTGAATTCTCCAAAATTTGAAGGAAACTTGATTTTATTGAAGCAAAATCAACGAATAGCACTTGCTAACCCATTTCTTGAAATGAGATCATTTTCTCGTCTCCTGGAATCAAAACTTCCAGTGATTTCATTAACTAGTTCCTGTGACGCAAAAGTAGCAATGACACTAGCCAATGGATCTATTGTACTTACTGAAGTCGTTTTGGAACCTTCAAGTCAAATTGTGCAAACTTGTTTGAAATGTTTCAAGTACTTGTCTGGATCAACCATCAACCATATCATGTGGATGTTATGGAGATCGGCATTTGTGGAAGACAATTACCGAGACGAATGGGACGCTTTTGTGATTGCATTGCTTTCATTGATCTTCCCATTTACAGAAGGAGTTCAATGTGTTGGAAATGAGATCACGAGACTATTGGCCCCAGCAAAAAGACTCCATGAATCTTCTCAAGTTAACTATGACTTCCTTGATCTTATACCTTATATTGTCTTGTCACTTCATTTACTTCGAGAAGATACTCGATTGGATTCGACAATGTCCCATAGTTTATTTAAATTGAACTTTTTGTTATGTCAGTTAACAACCTGGATGGGTTGGCCTGATGCTTGGGTCAAATATTACGGTATAAAACTAGATTCAATTGATCAAAATACCCGCTTTCTACTGGCTTTGATTCTACAATCCCCTCCGAATTTGCTTCAATCATTAGCAAGTTTGTTCACCAATAACATCGTTAGCTATTTATCATTTTCCCAATTGGTAGAGGAGTCAGATGCAGTGGATGCTTTAATAACACCAAGAACACATTGCATCTTGAAATTTTTCGAAGTTCTTGTCTCCTCACAGTACGGGCCCTCGACAATCGTGGGATTGATGTCAGAACTTGGAATCACTAAGGCAATCTTAGAAACGTTTCCATTAGGGGTTGCTATCCCTTTGAAGGAAGCATTACTGGTTTGTCAAGAATACCCAAATTTCGAATGGACACCACAAACACTTGACTTGGTTGGTCGACAAGATCTAAGCAAGTTCATTTCAGGGCAGCGTTCAACAACAAATTACAGTGCTGATAATGACAGAGCTCCTGTAAGTATTGGTTCTTTGATTGCAGAGGTTTTAGATGACAGTGAATCAATATCCCATTGGGATGGACAATCTGAGATGGAACGAATGTCTATTACCAAGCTCATTTTTGACAGTGATAGAAGGTATTTTGAAATTACAACTTTATTGCATCAGACGAAAGTGCAATCGGCATATTTGAAAGCAAGTGAGAATATTTCAGAGTATGACTTGGTATTATTACAGCGAGACCTTGCTGTGGTTGTGGCATTGCGTACATTGACTATACCATTAGGAAGAGCAGCATTGGTTTATGCCAGTAAGAAACCTTTATTGACAGAAAAATTTCCAATTCCAAAATTCAATTTGAATACATTAATATATCCAACAATGACAAATATTGTATATTCAGAAGAAAGAGTACCCAAGAACTTTTCAGAGTGGGGGTATTTCCATAATGGTGTTTCTTCAGGTTTAAGTATTGGTCCAGATGCTAAAGGGATAACCGGTAGTTGGATCATTTTCAATAAACCTCCGGAATTGAATTCTCAACATGCTGGATTCCTTTTGGGGTTAGGATTGAATGGACATTTGAAAAAGTTGGAAGAATGGCATATTTATAATTACCTTGGTCCAAAACACCCATTAACTAGTGTAGGATTGTTGATTGGAATGGCTGCCAGTTTAAGAGGAACCATGGATAACAAGTTGACAAAAGTTCTTTCTGTTCATGCAGTTGCATTGTTGCCGCAAGGTGCCAACGATCTTAATGTTCCAACAATGGTTCAAACAGCTGGTTTGATTGGGATTGGTTTGTTGTATTTGGAAACTCAACATCGTAGAATGAGTGAAGTATTGTTATCCCAAATCACTGCTTCTGTATCCCAGAATGACACAGAAATTGTTCACGAAGGGTATAGATTAGCAGCAGGTATCTCATTGGGGTTTGTAAATTTGGGTAAAGGTGATGACTTGAGGGGATTAAATGATACCCATGTTGTGGATAAATTGACCACTTTGGCTATCTCCATGAAGGATTTCCAACCAGTGCAAGAATTGGGCAAGTCATGTTGTGGAGCCATTATGGCGTTAGCTTTTATCTATCTTAAAACAGAGAATATCAATGTTGCAAACAAGTTGAAATTACCAGATACGGAACAATTGTTGGACTACATACGTCCTGACTTGTTGTTTCTCCGAATGTTGGCACGTAATTTGATTATGTGGAACGACATTAACTGTACAATATCTTGGGTTGAATCTCAAATGCCGTTGTCTATATTGCACAGATATGTTCAAGGTGAAAGTGGAGATTTCCCTCAATTAGATGGCGATCAATTGACGTATTTCAACGTGTTAGGTGGTATTTGTTTATCTATGGCGTTAAAATATGCCTCTTCTCACAACCTAACTGCTAGAGATACCATTTTGCATTATCTTGATAAAATCATGGAATTGAGTACTAAACTGGCAGTCAATTATGACCAGAAAATAGCATATAATGGGTGTATTAGCCTTCAAAATATTTTGGCAGTTTGTGCTTCTGTTATTATGACGGCCAGTGGGGACTTGGAAGTGTTCCGAAGATTACGTGTGTTGCACAATGATACTTCCAAGAAGATTGGTTTCGGTGGATACATGGCGGTCAACACTGCCTTGGGCTTTTTATTTTTAGGTGGTGGTCAATATGCATTTGACAATTCGCCATTTTCAATTGCCAGTTTGGCAACAGCTTTATATCCAATTTATCCAAGTGAGAATAGTGAATACGAGATCCATCTACAAGCACTTCGTCATTTTTGGACGTTGGCACTTCAACCAAGATGCTTGGTTGTGAGAGATGTCAAGACAAACAAGCCATGCAAGATCCCTATTTCCGTTACCATGAAAGATGGCACCATCAAAGAAAATTTGTCTCCTTGTTTGTTACCCGATATAAATGGAATTTCCACTATTGAAACAAAGTCGGTTGATTTCTTCAAAGTTGTTCTAGACTTTCTGTCTAACTCTGAATTTTTGGAAAAATTCAAACAATCATTGACTTTGTATGTGGATCAAAGAAAGAATTACAAAGTGTTAAAACCGAATGTTGCCACAATTTTACAGAACAATCGTAAGCTTGAAGAGGGTAAGCAATTGGATAATTCCGTTGTTAGTACTGAGTTATTATCCCAATTGGATAAAAATACTGAAAAAATATGGCGATTTGAAAATAATCTTCGTGTGGAGATTGATTTATTTTCTTCAAGTGCAAGTTCAGGTTTGTCTATTTTCAACATTATTGACAATCAATTGGAATTGATGGATCATGTGGAAAATCCTCAATCGATTGAACATTTATGGAACCTCAAGTTATTATTCGAATACGCGACTAACTTGACCGATAACGATGATTTACATTATGTGTCGGTTGAGTTTATCGAGAGCTTAAAACAGAGATTGTGGAAAAATATATAGCAAATAATACATGAAAATAATCTCGTTTATATTTGTAATAATTAATTACGGTTTTTGTGTGGTGGTAGTGGTGGTACAAAACAGGAAATGTCCGGGGCGGACGGGAGACCAGAACATTACTTCTGATTGTAATTCTTTAGTAAGAGTTTGAGGCGAAGTAGATGTGAGTCGAAATCATCTCCTTATTCACATTCCTAATAAACATTTGAAAATAAGAGTTCGTCGTACTACATTAATTACTCTCCAGTTTTTTGTTGGGTATACATAGATATATATATCTGTATGGAGAACAATAGGGGGAGAGAGAGAGAAGAGAAAATTATTCTCACATGTAGTGGTAGTGGTTAATTGTCGTCGTGTGCTAACTTCCTGTAACAAGAAAAAAACAAGAAAGACTGGAATGGAAATTAGTTACCTGCGTATAAAATTAAAATCTCATACCGCACATAAATAAAAGCTAAGCTTTAACCACTAAGAAAAAAAAAAAAATAACTCAGAGAACAAAGAACGGTAAACAACAGTTCCGTGTTTTTTTTTCTTTTTCTGACAGATCTCATATTCACTCTTTCACCCAAAATCACGTCGTTTATTTAGATTTTTCAAAAAAAAAACTATTAGAAAAAAATAAAGTGAAAGAGATGCAGTTTAGACCTCCTATGTCTGTTTGGCGTAGAACTTCTATACGACTGAATACTAGTCCCAGTTCATTTATGTACGGCCCCAATAACCTCACCAAACCCTTGTCCAGAGCATCGCAGATGGCAGAATCTGTCTTCCAACAACAACAACAACAACAACAACAGAGTAAAGCATCAACCAATATCAACCAAAAGCGTTATTTCAGTAATTATTACTACCAATTCCCGAAAATCCCGAGACCTAAGAGAAATATGTTGTATTATTCGACATGGTCAAGAAACCCAAATTCCACTGGCAGTGGTAACAAACCAAATAAGAGACATTTGTTACCATTTGGTAATTTGAGAATTTCCAAAAGACTGATTTCCAATGCTAATCAGAAAATAAAATCCAAGTTTAAGAATTTACGTATGGGAATCTTTTCCAGACGTAATAATAGACCTTACATCAAGAAAGAACGTCGTCGTTTCATTAAATGGTGGACCGTCACTTCATTGACCGTTGTGTTGGGCGGTGTATATGCTAAAATGAAATATGAAAGAGGCGACCACGAAGAAAACCCATACAAGATTAGACCACAATCATGGCAGTTGTATGCTTATTCGACATTACCATTAAAGACCATTTCGAGATTGTGGGGTCAAGTCAATTCCATAAATTTACCTGTTTGGATAAGGAGTCCATCATATAGAGTATATTCCGCTATTTTCGGAGTTAATTTAGAGGAAATGGAAAATCCAGATTTGAAAAGCTATAAAAACTTGTCCGACTTTTTCTACAGAGAAATTAGACCAGAAACCAGGCCCATTGCAGATGGTGATTTGGTTTCTCCTGCTGATGGTAAAGTATTGAAGTTTGGTATTGTTGATAATGGTGAGATTGAACAAGTCAAAGGAATGACATATTCCATTGATGCCTTGTTAGGTTTGAACACTGGCAAATTGGCTGCTCCTACCCATTCGTTGCATTTTGATCATAATAGTGATGATGAAACTATAGTTCGTCGTGATGAAGAGTTTGCCAAAATCAATGGAATATCTTATTCCATGGATGATGTGGTGGGAGGCAATTCCAAATCCACTTATCATTTGAATGAATTGAATTATGAAGATGAAAATGATGGTACTGCTGCAGGTGAAAAAGCTTCTTTCACGAGGGAATTACGTGTTGCCGAAGAGCTTGCACCAAGTCCATCTGAATGCTTCCGTGAAAAGAACTTGTACTTTGCTGTTATCTACTTAGCCCCAGGGGATTACCATCACTTTCATTCTCCAACTAGTTGGGTCACTACATTAAGACGTCATTTCATTGGGGAATTGTTCTCTGTTGCTCCATTTTTTCAAAAAACCCTACAAGGTTTGTTTGTTTTGAATGAGAGAGTTGCATTATTGGGATACTGGAAGTATGGATTCTTTTCTATGATTCCAGTTGGTGCTACAAATGTTGGTAGTATAGTTGTGAATTTCGACAAAGACTTGAAGACCAATGATATTTACGAACATGAAGTGTATTCTTCCCCTTCTTCGTCTTCTTCTTCTTCCTCAACTGCAGTTAACGAGAATACCCCATTATTGGAAGAAAGGGATTACTCCGCCAGTGATGTTTTAACAATAACCAACAGTGAATATGAAGACAAAAAACGTAAGAAGTTGAGAAAGAATACAGTATACGAGGCAACTTACACCAATGCTAGTAGGTTATTGGGAGGATACCCATTGACAAAAGGACAAGATATCGGTGGATTCAAGTTGGGATCTACAGTGGTGTTGATTTTCGAAGCTCCAGATAACTTTAAATTCGACTTACAAATTGGCCAAAAGGTGAAGGTTGGTCAATCATTGGGTGGATTCGTATAATTAATAAAAAAAAATTTATCACCCTTGTTTAGACATAAATATTCGGTAGATCGTACACGAGAAATAAAAAACCATGAAACAACGAAAGAATTAAATTAATGCACATACACATAAAAGAACAACAAAAAAAAGTGCGTGTAGAATGGCGAGAGAGACAACCAAGACGAAATCAAGTTTTCTTTTTATTTTTTTTTTGCTTCCTCTGTGTTACCCAAAAATACGTGTTTAAGGGTAAACATAAATCTTTTTCAACAAAAAGGCTTTGAAGAAAAACAAACAAACCTATAGCAAAACAGTCAAAGAGACAACCACACTCCTTTTTATCATTATTATTATTATTATTTTTAGTATTACTATTCAACCCATAGATGTCATTTTTAAATACCATACGAGGACTTGGAAGGGGATCCAAGAAGAACAAGAAAGATTTGGAACCAGCACAACCTTCGTTGTATTCACATTCGAACCTATCTGGCAATAATTTAAGACGAACCCAATCTCCAACGAAAGGTTCCCCTTCCAAATTGTCTGCTCGAGGTACTGCGGGTACAAATCACTACACTTCATCGCCTACCAAACGTAACAAACTTGGCCCTACTCAACAACCGCAACAACAATTCAATTCCCAACAGCAACAGCAATCACAACAACAGCAAACACAGCAGAATTTGCTGCCGCTGAAGAGATCTACCGTGCAAATTACGTCAAATAGTACAACCAATGCTGAACCTCCATTGTTTTTATGTGATCCATATGTCAAATCTGCGTTGGTGAAAGGATCATTCAAGACGATTGTACAACTTCCGAAATATGTCGATTATTGTGAGTGGTTAGCACTTAATATCTTTGAACTTTTTAATCATTTAAATCGATTTTACGGATTGATTCAAGAATACGATACCCAGGAAGCCTGTCCAACTATGAATGCAGGTCCAAATACCAATTACTTATGGGTGAACTCAAATGGACAAGCAGTGAATTTACCTGCTTGTCAATATATCGAATATGTCATCACTTGGATATCCAACAAACTAAATGATCAAAGTGTATTTCCTACCAAGAATGGAGGGGCATTCCCACCAAACATTTTGAAAGATTGTAAGAACATTACCAGACAAATGTTTAGAATATTTGCCCATATATATTATAATCATTTCGACATCATTGTTCATTTGTCATTGGAAGCGCATTGGAATTCATTCTTTGCACATTTCGTTTCCTTTGTGAATGAATTCAATTTGGTGGATCGAACCGAAATGGAACCATTACTTCCTTTGATTGAAAATTTGGAACAACAAGGAAAGATTATCTAGATGAACCAATTAGACAATGCATATATACAAAATGGTAAATAGGGGATTTAAGTAAATGAATATCCAGAAATTTCATCTGTAGAACCCGTAAGCCCCCAATCCCAAACCCAGGGTTATTCCCAAAAGCCAACGAATGTGTGCGCATTTGTCAAATAGTTGCAGCAAATTGACGGCCACATTTTTGGTCCCGATTTTTCCTCTTGGTTTTTCCACTCAATATACCTATTCACAATCAATGTTTCGATCATTTACCAGGGCAAAAAGTACACTAGCTCCTCTAAGATCGAAGGCTGGTACCGAGCGATGGAGATATATTGTATTCGGATCCGTTTTCCTCGGTGCCGGGTTTTCATTCGGGTATTATAAAGAGCAAACAATTGCACTGCATACTGTGGACACTGGAGATTTCTCCACATTACCATTATCCAAATTATCACCTCCAAAATATGCCAACAAGGATCAATTTGAATCTGGATTGATGAAAATGATCTCAATTGTAGGTCGAGAAAACGTTTCAACGGACGAACTTGTTCTTAAATCTCACAATGATTCATTTTTTTCAACTCACCATCCACCGAAACCGGAAGTTCAAAAACCAAGTGCAATCATATATCCTAGTTCTACAGAAGAAGTATCAGAAGTATTAAAAATAGCCCATCTGCATGATATCCCAATTGTGGCAAATTCTGGTTTAACCTCAATTGAAGGTCAAAATATTCATACCCGTGGTCCTTATAGTATTTCAATCTCATTTAATCGGATGAATAAAATCCTAGCATTTCATCCTGATGATTTAGACGTAGTCGTACAGCCTGGTGTTTGTTGGCAAGATCTCAATGATTACCTAAGCAATCAACCGCAAGGATATGGGGATCATCTTATGTTTGGACCTGATCCAGGACCAGGAGCTAATATTGGAGGAATGGTGGGAACAAGTGCATCGGGCACTAATGCATTTAAGTATGGAACGATGAAAGAAAATGTGATTAATTTGACTGTGGTTTTAGCTGATGGGACGATTATTAAAACTCGACAACGTCCTCGGAAATCAAGTGCCGGATATGACTTAACGAGATTATTTATTGGCAGTGAAGGAACCTTGGGGTTGGTAACTGAAATTACCGTCAAACTACACGTAAAACCAAAATATGAATTTGTTAGTGTTGCATGTTTCCCAACAATTAATGATGCAGCAGCTATGGCCCTGGAAGTTGTTTCTCGAGGAGTACAACCCAATGCCATGGAAATATTGGATGAGAAAATGATTGAATTTGTGAATCAAACAAGTAGTAAAAAACAATTAGAAAAACCCACGTTATTTTTCAAACTTGGAGGTCCATCAAAGCAATCCATCGTGGATCAATCACGTCTTATACGAGAAATTGGACAACTGCATAATTTACTTGAATTCAAAACTAGTTCCACCGAGGAAGAAAGTGTGGAACTTTGGTCAGCACGAAGAAATGGATTCTGGTCAACATTTGAATATGGGAAAAAAGTCTTACCTGACAAAACTGACGTACAAGGTTGGGGTACCGATATAGCAGTGCCGGTATCTCGCTTGTCACAAGTTATTAGTGACACCAATGATGATTTAAATGCATCAGGATTCAAAAAATTATTCTCGATTATGGGTCATGTTGGAGATGGGAATTGTCATTTCTTGATATTGTACAATTCTCCCGATTATCAACGGGTAAAATCAGTGGTTGATCGTATGGTACAAAGAAGTGTTAAAGCGGAAGGTACAGTAAGTGGTGAACATGGTGTTGGGGTAGGGAAAAGAATGTATTTACAGGAAGAATTAGGGGTAGATACAATTGATCTAGCAAGAAAGATTAAATTAAGTTTAGATCCAAAACGTATTTTGAACCCAGATAAAATCTACATAATTGATCCAAATGATGATTTGGATCAACAATTAGAAGGTGGGAATATTTTAACAAGAGAAGGTGATAGTTCTCATAAACATTAGAAATCATCAATAATCGATGGTAAAAAAAAGATATCGATTAAAAAAAAATTAAAGGAAGGAGGAGAGGGTGGTGAATGAAAAAAAGCACCTATATATCTATATATATCACCCCCTCATATACTATACAATTTCATATATACAAGACTGGGTTTTATTTCTATTTCTAGTTTAACTGTCTAAACTTTTATAACCCAAAGAAAAAAAAAGAATAATTCATTTAACACTGGGGCATCATTAATTTTATTTACAACAATTCAAATTTCTTTTCATTTTGTTCTATGAGAAGAAATATTGTGAATCTTTAACCAAATTCACATCAAAATCACCTTTCTCTGGAACTTCAGGGAATTCAATTGGAACCAAGATATCAATAAATCTTGTTAGTCTCGTAGTAACTAATTCATATGGTTTATACGCAAGAGTAACACTAATTGTAGTTTCCATTGCTTGGGCGGCTTTGACTTCATCCGGATTACTAGATTCAAGCATTTGTAATCTTCTCTTTTCCATATATAATTCATCTTCAATGGTAAGAGGTCTTTTCAAAGATTTAGCCCAATCCTTTTTAAGTTGTTTAATTTTTTGTGCCAAATCGGTCTCATTTGGAATACGAACAATTTGATAACATTCCTTGTATCTTTCAACGAATTCTTCTTTTAATAAACTCACCAAATTTTCACTGTGGAGTTTGACAAATTGTTCACGAATACATTTGTTCATTTTTGGAACATCACAAGCATGAGTCCAATAAGAATCATGAACAGAAGCAAAATTCAAACCTTTCTCAAGACATTCAGTAGAAGTCATTAACATATGGGTGGCGTCTAAAGAATGGACAAAATTTGGTGGGAATCCAGCGATTTGTTTTCTTGCATCAACTTGACTAGAACCACTAGGATCAACAATTGCGACATCTTGAACTAAAGTTTTAACACCCTTTTGTTTATGAACACGGTATGGTTGAACACAAGGCAAACCCAATGGTGTGGTCCAGATAACAGAGGAGGTATGAAGAGCATGATCGGAATCGGAATCCTTAGCATCACCATAATCCAATGTGACAGCTCTAGTAATTCTTTTGGCAGATTCAGTCAACCAATCTTGAATCAAGTGGGCATTTTCAAATAATTCTCTAATAGACTCAAAAACTTTAGTTGCAATGTATCTAGCATAAACATGAGCGCTGGTATCATCTTTAACCAAGTGTGAGATTTGTTTCTTGATTTGCAAAACACCACCGACAAAAGTAACACCATAAACATTTGTCATAACTGTTTGTTTAACAACCTTTCTCTTAATTTTATCTTGCAAGAAAATGGCCATTTCATTTCCTGCATCGGCATCAACACGAATTCTTTGTTCAACCAATTTGGCAACATAACTGTACACATCTTGTGGCTTTTCTGCTGGATTCAAGTTAACTTGATTGGCCCCTTCAATATCACCACCCAAGGCAGCATAATGTTGTAATCCATTACAGGTACCATCTTGATGAACAGGTAAATGAGAAACAAACTTGGTAGGATCTTCAAGGCCATAGGCTCCGGCTAATTCAAAACAAACACTCAAAGCTTGCCATGGTTTTTCTGCCTTTTGCCACCAAGAACCTTCTTGGTATGGATCTTTGGCTGATGCCAACACATTCTCCATATTGTCCTCAACAAATTTAACTCTTCCTTCGAGAGATTCTTTATCAATACCATAGACATTTGCTAATTGCACTTTCAACCATTTCAAACCGTCTTCGCCAAGTTCTTTACCTTCCCAAAACAAGAAAAGAGATCTAGTCATATCACCACCTAAATGATTAAAATGTGGAGAAATAGGGTAGGCTCTACCTCTGAAATCTAAATTGTGAGGAAAGTACAATTTTTCACCAATAAACCCACGAGCAATCTCCAATTTATAGTTGTAGTCACATCTTTGAGACCTGTTAGTAGCGAGGGTACGAAGAGCATTTGTTTTTGCAAGGGAATATTTTAATTTAACTTGGGGGTCAGCATCGTCTGGTATTGATTTTGGCAATTGAGGTTCTTCCATAACTGGTGGGATACTCAAAAATTCGGTTCCTTTATTCCAATAATGACTAATAACTTCAAAAACTCTTTGGTTAACCGTCCAAGGAGTTGCTCCTAAAGCGTTCAAACCATCAAAGACTTTAGTCAAATTCCCTCTTTCACCAGCAACTTTGGCATATGCTTCAGTTTCTGGTGCATCTCTCATTCTAATTAACTTTGTTTTCGAATACAAACTTCCACCACCTAGGATTGAGTCCCAAGGTTTTGGCTTAATCAACATTGGCAATGACTGTGGCTGAACGGTATCAACGAATGAAGTACCAGTTAAAAGTTTAGAAATCTCGGCATGCACTTTGATAACACCAACGCGTTGCCCACCAACGAATTGCATACCATGGTAAAATGCAGGATGGGTATCTTTTATAACACCATCAGGAGATTTTTTTTGGACTTGAACTTTTGCAACAGACATCAAAATTGAAGTTAAAACACCACCAACTCTTGCTTGGGTAGCATTGTCCCAGTCTGGCATATCATCCTGTTCTTTTGCGTTGGAATCGCGAATCAACTTCCTTAAACTAGCAGAGTTATTCTTTTGCGCTGACAATTTCTTCTCTCTTTCAATTCGAAGACCCTTACGGAATTCATTTTCAAATTCTTTACCAACTTCTAAAACACCTTTGTATGAACGGAATCCACCAGACACACCACCAGTAGAGTGTAATTTCAATAACTCAAGGATGGTGAGAACAGCAGCTTTTTCAGCTGGAACAGTGATTAAAAATGGGGCATACAAGGCACGTTCCTCTTTTCCTTTTTCAGCCTTGCCTCCTTGGGCCATCAATTCTTTACAAGCTTCTATCTCTTGTTCCAAAGGTGGAACCATTTTCTGGAGCCATTCATAACAGTGAGCATTCAAACCTTTGGTCATATTCAAATCACCTCTCTTTTGTTGATCTTCAAAATCATGTTTCCATTTTTCTTTAGCTCCTTCAATACCTCTTATTTCAATTTCCTGTTGTCTATGCAAGTTAAATTTTTCTAAAGCATCATTGAATGCTTTTTTTTGTTCTTCAGTTTGTAATTTGTTGTAAATTTCAAAGTGGTTCAATTTACCTTCCTTAATATCCTCCTTGAGTAGTTCGTCATCCAAGCCTTCGATAATTTCTTTCACTTCACGGGAGAATTGAACCACACTTTCAGCACTCGGTTCCAATCCCAACAAACTATGTCTGATAACATTTAAACCATATGAATCAACAGCTAGTAATTCATCCAAGTTCTCTTTTGATAATGCACCAATGAACTCATGAGACTGTAATTTTAAGGTATCTTCGACGAATTTCCCATCTTGTTGATGCATCTTGAACTCCTTGTAAATCTCTTGTAATTCTGTAGGAATACAACTTGAATCAATTCTTGGGTTCTCAAATAGTTTGTAGATATTATCTCCCCCAAGAACATCAGTATTTGATAATATTTTCTTGATGCCTCTATTGTCAAACTTTTGTAAAAACACGGCAATGGTTTGGTCAGTGGTGGATTCTGTATTTAATAATTTACCCAATACAATAGCCAGGGTACGAATATTTTCAACGAAATCACATCTTCCTTCAAGGTCCTGAATAGCACTGGTCAAATCGGCATTTGAAAGTGATTCATCCAGTGCCATGCTTTCTAGATATCTATTACCAATATCGGTGAATTCATGAGGTGGTACAAGCTTGGATAATGATAACAAAAGTTGTCCGGTCTTTGCATAGTATTTCTCTTCCATAAAGGATTCAAGGATATTCTTCAAGTAATTAATTTCCTTTTCATAAGGTTGACGCACCACACCATCATTCTTTGAAGTGTAATACTTCTCAACTCCTGCAGGTTCTTTATATTTATAAGATTGTGGTTTGATATCTAGAAAAGATTGTCTTGTAATATTTGAAGTTGAGGGTTTGACTGTAGTGGATGCTTTCAGATCGCTGGATAATAACGGTTCAATAATCTTAGTTGTTATCAAAGGCGATGCAAAGCCCGAGCTGTTATCAAGATCTAATCTAGTGGTTGCAGTTGATGATGATGTCTCGGTTTGATGCAAGAACCTATATCCTAGGGATAATTTTGGCAATCTCTTCACCAACTGTTTGTGTGCCAGGAGCATAATGTTGCGAAAGCTTTTCTATTTGAATAAATGTACGTTCGACAGTACGGTTAGTGACGTGATATTCGTATCTAAATAAGCAAATATATCTGCCTCCTTATAGCTAGGAATTTATGGAGGGATCAGTTGGGGTGGGTATGATATAAAATGAAAACCTGAAAAAAACGGAATGAAAAAAAAAAATTAAAAAATTTAAAAATCAAATATATTCAAGATGGGCCTGGTTAACTAAGTAAGTGAGAGAGAGAGAGGGAGAGGGAAAAAAATGTGATACAGGCAAGTAATGTATAACAAAGAGAAAAAAAAATTTTCCTGCTGCTTTATTTTTGGCCCCTCCATACTTTTTTCTCAGGCTACCATTTTCGTATCCGAGCCGCAATCATTATTTCTTGAACATAGTCGATTCTATCCTAAATGAATATCAAATTGGAGATAGCTCCAATTTAAAAGGGAAATCCCTCTTTAAGGTTGTATATATAATAATTTGGATGAAATTTAAATGATATATAGCCGAAATATGTGTTGTTTATTATGAAAGAGAATGGATCAATCGACTACTCTATCCAATAAAAAAAAAGGGGACATAGATTTCTATTAAATCAAATTAAAACAGAATAATAAGGGGATTTCCAAACGCTTAAAAGTATGATATCCTGTAGGCAAATGGACTAAATACGAGACACTAATAGTATGAATCTATCTATACAATAATAACAAGAATAGTAATGAACAACAACAACAACAACAGCAGCAGCAGTAATAATAATAATAATAATAATAAAGATCCTTCGTATCGCTATCACAAACCCATTTCGGCTTGTAATGCCTTTAATGCTTCTTCATCTTCATCTTCTTCTGTTACTGGTGCTTTCTTATTAACAGTAGGGAATTGTGGCAACTCTTCTTCCTTCGATACTGGTTGTGGTTTCACCTTTTGTGCAGGCACCTTTTGTCCTTGTTCTTGTTCTTTTGCTTCTGCTTCCAATTCCTTCAATTCTTCATCTAATTCGTCTTCGTCAACAAATTCATTACCAACTGGTCTTGATATAGCTTCACTGATCTCATCTGCCAATTCTACTTGTTCTCTTATTTCATCCATGGTATCTTCCACTTTATCAACGTCATATTCTCCGTGTATTTGTTTCATAGCTTTGGCACCTTGTTTCATGGCTTTCATAGTTTCCAAGTTCAAGTTGGCACCTTCAATACTGATTAATTGGGTTTCCAAAGTTTCGATTTGATTTTCAACTTTGACTAAATTGGCTTCATAACCTTTCTTTCTCTTCAATGCACTTTTGGCTAACGTTGTTTGTTTCGAGCCGACATATTTTCTAGCTAATTGGTCTTGATCATCCATTTGTTGTTGCAAATGGTTCTTCTTCTTGTTTAACGTTTGTATGTGCTCTCTTAATTCGACTATTGCCTTCTTTGGCAAGTCCTTCTTCTGTTGACTGTTGCCTCCAAAAAAGTATCCCCACATGATTGATTTTCGTAATAATTCGTGAATGTAAAATGATAAGTTGAAAGGTTGGGAAAGGTCTTAATTTCCTAATTTTGTGTGTTAGTTACTCTGTCGTCATCTCTTTCGATATCTCACCTCAACTCCAACCCTCACAACAGTGTGAACCGATAATAAAGGCATAGGAGAAGGTGGTTTGATTTCAATACATACTTCTCGTACTCCGGTTATTGGTGACAAAAAAAGGTTCAATAAATTTAAGTATAAATCCTCAAAGAAACCAAAAACTGTTATATTAAATGTAAAATTAAATAGTGAAATGCAAAAATTGTTGATCGACAAGATCAAAGCTGTAGATTACACAACGCTCTCGTTTTTTTTTTTATGGAAGCTTACTGATAGCATTTTTGATGATTACTCTAACAACAGAAAAATGAATGAAACTGAGAAAGAAAGAGAAAGAGACAGAGGCAATATCCGTGTGACGCACTACCTAAGATTCGTTTTTGACACTCTACACGACCATTCGGTAGTATCATTTACACACATTCAGTGTAGTATATATTAATTTCAAGGTATTCGGATTGGTCCTTGTTAGTCTGCATTCAGTATATATTAGGGGTTTTAACTAACCAACACCCAAATGAAGAAAAACACAATCAACACACCAAAGATCTTCAAAAATAACCACCTATTACTTGTAATATGAGCATAGTATTTCAACAATTCTCTTTGCGCACCAGAAATGTTCATGTCAATGTCTTCCACATTGGCATCAATTCTTTGAATCTGTTCTCCTTGTTCAGTAACCATGGTAGCTAATTGTTGGAACAAATTTCCCACCTCATTAATTGTACTTTCGATGCTCTCCACAGCACGGTTTCTTTGTTGTAAATATTGCTGGTTGCCATATGCTTGTTCCTCCATCAATAGCATCTGTTGGGTCTGATTAGGCAAGGATAAGTATTCTCCTCCATTGCCATTCCCATACGGTACACTTGTATCTGGATCTGCTTCGGGGTCGAAAGGTAAAGGTTCAGGTGGCGATGACATTAAAAATGGGTTTTCATTCAAGTTGCTCAATGAAGGGTTGGAATTATCAACCATAGGTGATTGGTTGTTACTATTTCTTGATGCTGACACCGACGATAAGAAGTTTTCAGTTCGGTTTTTATTTATGATTTCGTTCTTTTGTCTGGTTTCCAATACGTTCTTGAATTCACCCGACACATTCTTCATTTTAGAATTCAATAATGTCAACACATTTTTCGAAAATTGGGAAGTTTGTGAATCGATGGTCACAGTTGTATCACCTTTTAAATATTTCTGTAAGTTCTGAATATTGGTTTCAATCTTGAAGATTTCCTGTTTGATAACATATGTTAGTTCGCCTATTTCAACAGGCTTATCGTCAAATATGGGCTTTCTTTTGGCCAATATAGCCAATTTACTCAATAGCTCAGTAGCATGAGATATGTCTTTGGCTATAAGACTTGCCTGTTGACTGAAATGTGACTTTTTAACAGGGGCGGCGCCATGGTTGTCCGAGGCAAACTGTTTGTGTTGTTTCTTGTTTATCTTATCATATGTAGAAACACATTGTTGGAATTCTATAGTTCTGTTCTGGATGGATAATGACATTCTCTAATAGGTACTAAGATGTATAAATAAAAAGGGAGGAAGGGGGTAAGCTTGATGGGAAGCTGCAATATATCTGATAGGCTATGACTAGGGCTATGAAGAAAAGAGAACAAATTTCCACACCTAAAAAGAAAAAAAAAAAAAAAAAAAATAAAAAAATAAAAAAGACAACAAAACTGAACTCTCTTTTTTTTTTCGTTTGGTTTCTTTTTTTTTATTGCTTGCTTGTCTCTCTCTCTTGGGTTGTGCGACAAGCGACAAGGCTATACGAAAATCGCGTGTATCCAGAATGGGTGTCAAATAATTTCATCACCCCTAAAGTTAACAATTTAATAGGCTAAATTACGAGCAAAGATGTTGAGGGGTAAATTCAACAAAGCAATATATCCATAACCCATGGTTGTGATGCTACGACAATGTAGTACGGCTGGTGTTACATTAAATTTACACTCGCGGGTTAGAATATATATCTCCCACTATATATATACTCAACAAACTACTTTCGCGCCTATGAAAATGTAAATATTCCCCCATTTTAACAAAATGACACATCCCAATTGTTTTCTTCACAAATCACCAACCAATCAACACATAATTTTCCATTGTCATTCCGTTCCCAGACTTTCTCCACGATATCACGAATCAAGGTCAAATTTGCTGCTTTGTAATCTTCACCAACTATCTTAAATCGTTGAAGCATTTCAGATCTATCATGTTCAGTGTAACAAGTGATCCCACATACCAACAACACGAAGGATAATGCACTTTTCATTTTAGTATGGATCAAAAAATCAACCTGTTTCAAACAATTTAATAATAGTATTTGCATGTCCAAAGTATTTGGTGGTAATCGTTTTACTAAGAAGTTAAGACACAATTGACATGTGAGCAGGGTTACGTCAAATAAAGTTAAATGGAGCTCAATTTCGTATCTATCGTCTTTGATGTGTTTCATTTGTTCCACATTTGGAATACAGTTGGATATTTGTGCTTCCAACAGCTGGTAGCACTCGTTCACTTCATTATACAAGTCTATCCTCTCCCCGATATCTTCGGTGCAATCTATTTCTAGTTGTTTCTTTTTCAATTCCACAGATTTCGATATGATCTCCCCCAATACTAAGAAAATTGGTTGTATGCAACCTTGAAATGGGTCCAACCCATAATTTCCTAATTCCAAGATATTCGCCTCTTTGAAAACAGAATTATATTCTTCCATAGGTAATCTTGTTCCTCGATGGAAACTTTGCAGCGACAATACGTCATGGTACTGGATATCTGATAGTAACCACTTGATCTCATTCGAGCAGTCAAACATTTTTACAATATTATTCAACCCTCCGCATTTCTTGATCAATTCAATTGATTTATCAAATATTTGATTCCATTCATAAACATCACCTCCACATACCTGTAATCCAATAAATATCAAAAAATAATTAAGCAATATATACACGTCGTTTTTAGCCAAATTATTCATATCGGGATACTGTTCAGACATTTTGGAAATTGCTTTGTTAAGATAGTGATTAACATTCTCTGTAAACCCTCCTTCTAGGAAAATTCCTCCCCATGCCGCTAATGCTAGGGCAATTGCCTCTTGTTCTTCACTTAATTGATAGAATGTTTTAAGAATGTAATTTGACGACTCATGACCAATGGAAAACTTCTTTGCTACATTGGCAATGAACCCATCTAAAAAGTATAATCCTTGGGTATCTAAAAATTGGAAAGGTAGGAATATATGAGAACTCATTGGAGATGGGATTTGAAAATCAATAATGTTTGTATAGTTTTCGTCCAATGGAGATGGTGGGAAACGTATTAGTTGACTGTTAATTTCATGCGTCGCAGTTGGATGAATCATATTCAATAGATCATCAATTGGGGTCACGATTGAAGGTTCATGATGGTCAGGGAGTTGTTGCTGCTGGTCTTTGGTCAGTTCTTCGGAGCTATCGCTGGTGGGAGTGGAATTGATTTCCCTCATGATTGACCCTGACCCCACATTCTCGTTTAATCGCTCTGATCTTCCAACTTGATGACTTTCTTTCAGGATTTTAAATCTTGTTTCTGATCTCCAGGTACATTCAACTTTACGATGCTTACATGAACTGCAAACTGGATGTTCTTCATTACATTTCTTTTTTCTTTTTCGACATTGTACACAACCATTTCGACTCCGTTTCATTGGACCGTAGATAACATTGATCTTACTATCATGTTTACGCGATACTGAGTTCAACTTATTATTACCAAGTTTCGCTGACTCTATGGTTTCATTAGAAGACAAATCCAAAATATAAAACATTGTGTAAAACTTGTAAATTAGGTTGTTTTTGTTTTGGGGTTAAACTGTGGTTCATGTCATGGGAAAAATTTCATTGTTGGAGGAGGAGATAAGAGAAAAAAGAAAAAATAAAAGATACACTCTTTTTACATTTGTTTCATATTAGTGGCGACACAATTATTTGGTCAGTTTTATTAGTGTGACTTACTCTAGTGCGCCCAAAAACTTCTGTCCAAATTAGTACGAATAAAAACTTAAAACACTGTAATCAGAAGCTAAGAAAAAGAAAAACTCAAAATTGCCGCACCATTTTGCACGTGACCAATTTGCCTTAATAAAAAAAGCCTAATTATAATCATATTTACAAACTTATTCTGAGCCATAATTCTTAAGCACATCTGGTATTTCTCCACCTCCTGATATGGAATGACAAAAAGGAAAAAAAAATTCACCATGCATGCATATTTGAACCCGTGGTATACTATTTCATTGGAATTTGGCAATTCATGTCGCTTGAAATTCATTCCAAAATAGCCAAAACAATGCTAATATTTGGAATGAAAAAATACACGTTGGGTACACAAATGCAAAAGGGAAAAGTTTGCATTACTAAAATAGCTTGCGATTTTTGCGAGGATTTAGATCAGCGGGTTTTTAGAGGGATATCAACAAGGCTTGAAATTTCTCCAAATCTAGTTGTGTTGTGTTGAGTTAATTTGTGTTGTGAAGTGAAGTGAAGTATTATATTGTAAACTCATAATATCAGTTCGCAGCCAAGAGTTTTATGGTTTAGGCCGACACCGGATCATAGGTTGAAAAGTATATCAATGCTTCTGTATTATCCATGACAAATTCAATGTGGTATGATGGGTTTTTTCAGTTACAAATTATTCTAAAATTTTAGTAAAATGTCTATCTCTACCCAGTAGTATCACAAAAGTTTCTTGCAAAGAATAAGATAATCCACGTTTTGTTTACATTAAGACCAATTGAGAAAGTTTTACGCCTGGGGGTTTGAAAATGAGATGATAATTCATAACATGTAAACCGAGCTCATCTCGAAGAATTGTTTATCTAAACGGTGAAAATTAGAGCTTAGTCTTTTTGGGAAACCGGAATTGAAGGCTATAAACCAGATTCACAACAATGATATAGACACAAAAGCGTATGCTTGGAAATAGGGGGCCGAATTTTTTAGTAATTGCTACCGTCCTCACACGTGCGTACCATGTTCACAAAGATAATACAAATTAATTAATTAATTAATTGTTTGGGCTACCAATTCCAATGTTCAATTGGTATCAGCGGCGGGGATTTTTGGGCCCGCATTGCCGTAGTGAAGAACAGGATAGCAAGGGAAAGGAAAGGCAATGTCCGACAGGTATAAATAGCTGTGAAATTCTCCTATGTTTTGATAGGTTTCTATGTGATCTTGACACACCTTTCCAAGAAAATACAAAGAACTACAAAAGACCTTTTAGTCAAGACTCAAGTCAAAATCAAGTCAATCGTTCAGGTACCACACACCGCACCACAAAAGGAAAAAAAGAAAGGAAAGAGAAAAAACGTCTAAGAAAAATGTTTGCTTCCCCTTTTTTCGCTTTGGTCTTCTTGGCTTTGGCCGCATTGGTCCAAGCCCACACCATTCCAGGGTTGGATTCTTTAGAAATTCAATCCGAATTATCCAAAAGAGCCAATTTAATTGACCCAATTTACAACCGTTTACCTGATGCTGATATTGATTTCATCAACACTCATTTGAACAATTTAACCAGCTACAATGCTTCCAAATGTGATCAATGTAAACACAAAATTAGATATGGTAGATCATTGATTGATGAATACCCTGAAAAATCCCACTTGGTTAGTTTATTGCTTTTCAAATACTGTTTATATGTTAACAAAGATAAGGAATCCAAATGTGATAATATTGATTTCTTTGTTAACACTGTCGCTAACAATAAGGAAAAGTTCAATAACCAATTCGACTCTGGTGTTGTGCAAGTTGGTTCTTTAAATTTCCAAGACAACGATTTCTTACAAGTTTTAAAGCGTTTAAACGTTTCCAACGAATTGGACTTGGAATACTACTGTTATTTCAAATCAAGTAATGCTTGTAAATTGCCATCAACTCCCGACGTCGAAGAATTATTTGGTGTTTCCAAATGGTGGCCAGCAAAGCAACCTGAACACCAAAAAGAACCAAAATACACCAACAACTCCGAAATTTTCAATGTCTTACATTTGAGTGATATTCACATTCAATTGAGATATCAAGTTGGTACTGAATCTAATTGTACCACAACTCCTTGTGCCGTTCCTGAATCCTACAATGCAGAATTACCAGGAAGTGATTACAATTTCACCGAATACTACAAATCTTTCGATGCAGAACTTTCTAATTTCGAGTTGTCATTCTACCCAGATGCTCATTATGATGAAAACAACCAATATGTCAAAGGTGAATACTATGATTATCCAAAATACCGTGGTTGGAACTTCAGAAACGCCCCAGCTACTAGTTTTGGTGCCTATTTGGCTGATTCCCCAGAAATCTTAATGAACAACTCTTTAAATCATATTGCTCAAGTTCATAAAGATAAGAATTTCGAATTTGCTATTTTCACTGGTGATGTTGTTGATCATATTGTTACTTCATGTACCGCAGAATACACCAAAGAAGAAGAAGTTAGAACTTTCAGAGCTATGAAACATTTCTTTGGTAATATCCCAGTCTTGCCAGCTTTAGGTAATCATGATACCTATCCATATGGTCAATTGGCACCAGAACAATATGACAACACCACTAATCAATCCTATGCTTGGAATGTCGATGAAATGGTTGATTTATGGGTTAACAACGAATGGTTTGATGAAAAAGATGCTAATGATATCAAGAGCCATTATTCTGGATTCCTGTATGTCACCAACCGTGAATTAAAAGTTATTGGTTTGAACTCTAATTGTTATTACCAAAAGAACTTGTGGTCTTATATCGATCATACTGCCAAACCAGATGCATTTGGTCAATGGGAATTTTTGGTTAATGAATTAATTGAATCTGAAAAGAAGGGACAAAGAGTTTGGATTATGGCTCATATCCCAGTTACTGATTACGATGCTTTACCAATCCATTCCCATATTTTTGGTAAAATTGTTGAAAGATTTTCTCCATATACCATTGCTAATATTTTCTACGGACACACCCATCAAGATCAATTCCACGTTTTCTATTCTTCCAATTCTTCCCAAGAAGCTGAAGATATCATCAACATGTCTTGGGTCTTACAATCCATTACTCCATTGTCCAACTACAACCCATCTTGGAGATATTACGAAGTTGAGAATGAAAGTTTCAACATTTTGAATTCATTCAATTATTACACCTTATTGAATGAAACTTTTGTTAATGGTGGTGCTGAACCAATTTGGAGATTTGAATATTCCGCTAGAGACTTCTATGATCCAGAAGGTACTTGGCCAGGTGATGCTCCATTAAATGCAACTTTCTGGCATAAATATGTTTTGACTGAATTGAAGAACGAAACTAATATTGAATTCAATCAAAAATTCTCCGAACTTCAATATAGATTTGGACCTGGTGTTCTTGATTGTAAAAACGGTAGTGTTGTTTCCGATGATTGTTATAATGACAATTATTGTGTTGTTGGTAACTTCTATAGTGATGATTATCAAAAATGTCTTAGAGATTAGACAATTCACTTTGCTGAATCAAAAAGAAATGTGTTATTTGTTTGTTTTATATTCATAGTTTCTTGATACCCCTACGTTGTTATTTTCATTTCGATTAACGTTGATTTAAATTTTAGATTTTAGATTTTAGAGATATATATATATATGATTCTTTTTTTACTTTAAGAAAAGTGTAGTTTTGATTTGTGTTTTATCGTTTCTACAATGTAAACAATGAAAGGTAAGATGTATCAGTAATCTATGACTTTACTCTATAATGTATATTTTATTTGAAATAATAAGGGTTCATATATACAGAACTAAGTTTGTGTTTTCTGTAAGACAATAGGCACACGTAAGGAAACTTTCTCCGAAGTATGGAATTTCAAATCAATTTTTAAATAATATATTCTTGCCAATAAACAAGTTTGGAAATCTGGCACCAAGCAAAAATCCGCCAGATTTGTTGGTTTCATGACCGCACTACCTAAATTCACTGACAAGATCAAATTTTTATTCCATTTAACAGTCGACAGTTTCTTACCTGTGGAATTATCCGGTACATTTAAAACCTCTTTTGTCCATGGAATTGTAGCTATTGATTCATGTGATTGCCCATTACATTGAATCCCAACGTTCTTAATCTTCATGTGAACATATCGGGTGGTTAAATTTGCTAGACATTTGATATCTTGTACTAATTCCCTATCAATGTCTATAGGTTCAGATCCGATCTCTTTTAATATTTTCAGTAATTCAGTTGCATACTTTTGAAATTTTTTAATCGTTAAAATATCGAAATTGTCGTTATTGAATCCATTATTCTTTGTTTTGTTATCAAACATCATTTCTGGGTGAATAACAACTGGGATAGGAATGTTTTTGGATTTGATATTAAGGGCAATAAGTTCTACCGAAAGGGATTTAAAATCAGGTAATGCTGATGAACTAACATGTTTATCATCACCATGCATGAACGTTAAATCAATTGGAATTTGTAAAGTCGTAGGCATGATTGCTGCTTCTGATTTTGGCTGAAATTGAGGCAAGGGTACATAATTTGCGAAATATTCCTTTTTAGGGGTTGAGAATGCCACTAATCCAAGCATCTTAGTACCTCCAAAGACCGATTTCTTCTTCACCGGGAAGAAAACTTCATAGGTGTCCTTATTCAGAACATGAACGTTTCTTTGATTGACCTTTGAATAATACGATTGCTGCATTTTGACAAAATCGGATGAACTACTATTGCGAGTTAATGGCGGTGAAGTTATTGGAGATGATGATGATGGACGTAGAGGACTTGATGAACTATCGTTATCAATCATCGGATAACCACCTTCACTTGCAACGGGTCGTAAATCTGAAAACGCCGGGACTGGTGATGCAGAATGTGAACTGGAACTGGCACGCAATGAACCGGCACTTGAAACTGGACGCAATGAATTCTGCTGTTGATTAGCAGCAATAATGTCTTTACCAAGCGTTATTTTCTCTTTAATTCTATCAACCATATTAGTATACAACAATCTTGCTTCTTGATGAATCATGGATCGGTTTAATTCAAAAATCGGTTTACTAACGGGTATTAATCGTAAATATTTATAATCCTCATTAGCAACAACATATTCATCATTTGAATCGTCAATAGCATGCACTCCTCCAATAGTACCAAAAAATTGTTGATATCCTGAAGCTCTACCAATAATTCTTGCACTGATACAATAACTAATTGAAGTATCATTAAATGCGAAATCATTGGTTAATGAGGCATATTTGTATTTCTTCTGACCATTGGCCTCAGTATTATCATGCTCATTTTGCTCTATCCATTTATGTCGTAAGCTACTAACCATCTCATTCTTACATGTTCCAATTGTTGGTGGGATTTGTAAATGCTTGATCAACAGGTCTTCACAAGCACTTTCCAATAATTTTTCAGGAATTTTAAATGTGAAATACTTCTTATAGGTCTTACCAGGTTCCAAAATCTTTCTTTGATCTAAATGATAATAAGTTTGGTCATAAGAATCAAATTTTAGGTTTTGAGAGTTTGGATCGTTGTGCTCTGTAATCAACCTATCCAAACATGCATCATTCCACAGGGCATTAAAATCAAACATGGTAAGAAATCTATCAATATGTGTAGGTTGTTCCACCAACGTACTATTTAAATTTTTACCAAAAGTGGCACATCCTTCCAACTGTACCGAAAACATATCAAATGGGAGAACATTTTTAGTTTTATTGGTAATTAAAACAAATCCATAAATATAATCACCTTGCTTTAATTCTAAAGATAAGGGATCCACTTTTGTATATGGTTCACCAACTTTCCCAATGTGTTTCGTAAGGTATATTTTAACTTCTAATTGTTTGGAAATTTCTTTGTTTGTCGAGGTTAATCTTTTCAACTTATGTGCATTCTCCAAAATCGTTTCATCAGTAATCTCAGTCTCGCCACCTTCTTCGCCTTCATTCTGCGATGTTTGTGATTGTGAATGAGAATGCGATATTGGTCGAACGCTATCGAATGTCGGAGTTGGACCTAATGCTGGAGATGCGGGAAGCGAAGCAAAATATTCATGCATTTGGGGTGAAGATAAGTCTGGTGTAGCTGCTTCATATCTTGGCGGTTCAGTTCTCAAATCTTCAAGACTTGGGGTTAAGTTCTTAGTAATGGTAGATCGGTACATTTGATAAGATGGTAAGATATTAATCAACTCGTCAGCTCCGACATCATCTTCGTGTGGGTGTGGTTGCTCTGAATATGATGGTGATTGATGGTGAGACTTAGACTTAGATTTCAGATGAGACTTGTCATGAGATGCGATTCTATCTCTCAGTGTGTCCTTCAAAGCAAGTGAAGACAACTTGAGTCTGAATTTATTTCTATCTTCCATATGATAATGATGCTATGAATGACTATAGGTAGATGCGGTTGTTGTTATAAAGTTGAGTTTAGCTTTAGGATTGTATTGTTGGAGCTAATTTGATAAGTGCAGAAAACTTGTCTCAAAACTTTTTCGTTGATACGTCGACTCCAGTTCTGGTGCCAGCTCCTACTTCGGCATTCCGCAGAAAAAAAAAATGCCTCAGTTGGTCTAACTGAGCTGCGCGAAAATTGTCGTACAATCAGGGGACGTCTAACCGCTTGCTTAGAATTCCGCAATAGGACATAACATAGATCTTCACCAGCAAACTGTGACCATGGCAAATTGGAATTTCTACTTTACAGATCCTTGGATCAGGTATTTCATTTTGAAACAGAGGTGAAAGGAAATAGGAGAGGAAATTCCATGAGTCATCCCATGATACCTACTTGAGACTACCTCATCTCACCTCCTTATCAATTCTATTGTTTAAAATACGACGAGATTGAAATCTGACGACGACTCATGTGTCAAGGGTATTGACGCATTTTTTTTTTTTGGTGTTGACTGGTCTGTTGCCATATCATACCAAGTCATCCATTCATAAACTCTATTAATATATTATACTAATTATCTATACACATTCAAAGGTACATTAACCACCAAATGATCGCCATGATTTAATCTAACAGTAATTTTTATGTAGTATAATCTACTCATATAACAACTTTGAAAATCAGGAATCAAGGTAATTCTATCCAATCCTTTCAAAGGATGATCATTGCTTTTCAGACTGCAATTATTCAAATTCATCCGAATGGAGAACTTCTTCGTATATAACTGATGTCCAGATTCGGATTTTTCTTCAACCCATTTAATGTTTTTAACCAAGGACGTTGTTCCGATTCCGTCCTCGGAATTCATTTCAAAACTCAAATCTGAAATAGGTAAATTGATGTATTTGGTTTTCAAACTGGCTAAACATTTCACATCTTGATACACTCTCGTTTCCAATCTTAATGTTTCGTTGCCTAATCCTTTAATCAATTTATGGAATTCACTTAAGTAATTCGAGAATTGAGAAATGACAAGCAGATCGAAATTTCCAGGTCTATTCTTTTTGATATCAATTTCTTTTTCAGAAAACAACATCTCAGTAGTAAATTCAAAAGGAATAGGATACTTTCGGGATCGTACAGTAAGAGAAACGATTTCCACGTCAATTGCTTTTATATCAGGAATGGTTTTGGCCAACGTTGGGGTTTCGGTAAAATAATTCAATTCTATAGGCACAACGATTTCAGTATCCGAGGTTTTAGGTGGCGGTCCAAATCTTGTTGGTGGGGTGTATTTGATTCTATAACTGTCTTTGATTGTTGCCAACGAAATAACTCCAAGATGCTTGGTAGATCCAGTTATGGACTTCTTCTTATATGGGATGAGACATTGATAAATATCTTCGTCACAGGCACTTTTGCCTCGATGTAAGTTGCTTTTAATAGTATCATCAGCAACACCATACAACTGCCTAAGTTTCACACTATCATGACTCATAATCGGACTCAAACTTGGTCTTAATGAGTTGGAACTAGAACTTGCATTGAGATAACCAGGTTTCTGACTCATTAATTCATTACCATATTCAATTTTAGACACCACAGAATCCACAAATGCTCGATAGTACATATCAGCTTCTTGTGTGAATTGAGCACTGTGATATTGGAATTCCAAATTCGGATTCGGTACTACTCTTATTGGACAAATCACTTCTTTTGCAACCACATATTGATCTTTCTTCACAGCAAATTGATAATCGGATGCTTTCCCAATAATTCTTGCATCCACACTATATGATAAATAACTATCCAGAAAAGATAAATCCTTGACTATTAAATGTTGGTTGGCTAATAATATGGATGGTGGGAAACTATTTCTATCCATACCTAAAGTTGGGGGCACTTCGGTATGTAATGGTAAATTGTATTGATCACAAGCAGTGTCTAACAATTTTTCTGGGATTTTGAAGGTAAAGAATCTCTTATAGGTCACATTAGGTTGGAACAATCTTTTTACATCAATGGCCAAAGATGCATTATCATAAGGATCAGTTTCTCCATTACACCAATCATGAGGATCTCCATTATCAGTTACAAGTCTATCGATATTTGCATATGACCAAGATGCAAATAAATCCAACATAGTCAAGAACTTGAATCTCACACAAGGTTCATCAACATTAATCACCCCTGTTGGGGAATCCAAATTTGTGAATGTACCTTCAAATACCACATATACCATATCAAATGGAATTGGTTCGTTGGACGTATTTTTAATCGTGACATACCCATGTACATAATCCCCTTGTTTGAATTCTTTATTAGAAGGATCCATAAATATAGGCTTTATACCACTTTGGCATACAGTTTCGGTTACTTGAATACTTATCTGTAATGCTTCACTGTTTTTATTTTTCTTATTGGTTAAATTCGGTAGTTTATGGGCGTTGGCAAGAATACTATTTTTCCACATTTCTTCACTTTCTTGATTAAAAGTAGCAGAATTATTATCATTATCTTCAGTGAAATAACTTTCATCGTTGGGTTCATTAACTGGTGTGTGAATCCCACTAGGGGTCAATAAAGAAGGGGTTTCTGACGTTACTGGCGTCATTTCATATGTTGGAGGATCGATGGAATAGTTTTCATGAGTCGGTTGCAAGTTTTTCGATACAGTCGATTGAAACATATGATATGAAGGTAAGATATTATTGATCAAGTCATCTTCATTCGGTGGTTGAGGTTCATTATCGTCTGTCATACTTGATGAATGATTAAATTAGAATGATGGTAATCCTAAGAGATACTTATACTGAGATGAGTCTTGATGGTTGCACAGGCTTTAAATTTTTTTTTTTTCTTACTTAAAACGCTCCACGTCAATGGAACTGATTGTGTTTCCATTTGGAGAAGCAGTTATTCTTTTCTTTTTCCGTGCCATCGCTTGGTGCTTCCGTACACGTGACAAACCGTTCGGCGATTGGTCAACCAACCAAACGGCCATGGTAGTAACAAAAAAAAAGGTTAGTAATACGAGACAAACAAGAACTACAAAGAGAAAACGGAACAAAGCTACAAATTCATAGAACAGATTCATTCTGCAACTGTGACATGAAAACATTCATTTGGAAATGACGCAATCATTTAGTTTTTTGGAATCAAACTCCGCTTGATTATTTCTTATCTTATGCGATAAGAGGGGAGGGGGAAAGCAACCCAAACCACCGAATCTCAGACGCCACCACCGTTTGAGTCACAAGTTTTTTTTTTTTCTTCTTCTTCTTCTTCCTTGCGTTGGTGTGGCGGGAAAGCAAGAGATCAAACTTTTTTACAGTCTATTTTTTTCTTGTCTTAATCATCATTTCACAACCAATTAATTCAGCAACTAACATACACCACAAGAACCACGTAGTTTTATCACAATCATGACAGTTGAAAAGTCTTTTATCAAAGACAAGGGCCAATATTTCAGGTCTAAGATAGTTCGATATGGTTTATTTTGTTGCGTATCAGCATTATTAATCATTTATTCCTTATCAGTAATTTATCCAACCACCACCCACACTTCAAATCACCTGTTACTACACCACATACCCCAAGATATAACACGAGCAGATCCCTATTTAGCATTACATGTAGCCGACGATATCTATATCAAAGATGATCCACTATCGGATAAAATTGGACAACCAGATTTGCATCCATCACAGGAGCATCGTCATGTTGGCAAAAAAGCAATGGTTGCAAGTGATGTTCCATTATGTTCTACTATGGGTAAAAATATCCTTTTGAAGGGTGGTAATGCCGCTGATGCTGCTGTCACTGTTGCCTTGTGCATTGGATCAATCAATTCACATAGTTCTGGTATAGGTGGTGGGGGTTTTATCGTCAGCAGAAATAATGGGGATGCTATTAGTATTGACGCTAGAGAAATGGCCCCGGGATTGGCACATAAAGATATGTATGGTAAGCTGACAGTGTTGTCTAAAATCGGTGGCTTAAGTGTGGCTATTCCTGGGGAATTAAAAGGATTGTATGAATTACATAAATTGCACGGATCTGGGAATTTATCTTGGAAAGATTTGTTTGAACCCGTTATTGAATTGAACAGAAAGGGGTTCAAATGTCTGAGAGTGTTTGAAGCGGTTTTGGCAAAGGAATACGATTTGGTTTTGCTGAAAGTTCCTATTTTGAAAGACTCGTGGGATTTTATATTTAAATCAAATGGGAAATTACTTTCTGAAGGTGATTGGGTGACGAGACCAAATTATGCTAATACTTTAGAATTAATTGCCAATAATGGTAGTGCTGATATATTTTATGATCCACAAGGTCCTATTGTGAGGTCGTTGGTTTCCACGATTCAAAATTGGGGAGGCATTGCCACTGCGCAAGATTTTGTCAATTATAAAGTTAATTTGGAGTCTCCCTTGGTGTCCACAATTAATAATTATACTTTCTATACTTCTAATGGGGTATCATCGGGATTGGCATTATTATCAGGATTGAAATTTTTTGATCGTGTATTTAATTCATCAGATAATGATTCCCTTATGAATCACAAGCTTATTGAAAGTTTCAAATGGTTAAGTTCAATACGTACTCAATTTGGAGATATTGATAATCGTCATGAATTAGAAAAAACATATTGCGACTCCAAATGGATTGATGACATTTTAGAAACAGGCAAATATTCTGATTCTACAACTTTCCCGTGGCAACATTATGGACCCAAATATGATATCACTGAACCACAAGGCACTTCACATTTCTCGATTGTTGATGAAAATGATAATTCCATTGCTATGACAACTACGGTAAATTTATTATTTGGATCAATGATTTATGATACCAATACGGGTATAATATTAAATGATCAAATGGATGACTTTTCATTACCCAACGTTAGTAATGCATTCAATTTAACCCCATCCATTTACAATTTCATTTATCCTGGTAAACGACCATTGAGTTCAACATCACCCACAATTATAGTCAACAACGAATCCAATAGTACTGATTTTGTAATTGGGGCAGCTGGTGGAAGTAGAATTACCACCGCTGTATTACAAGCGATAGTTAGAACTTATTATCGTCGTTATGATCTCCTTTCTACAATTGCATTTCCTAGATTTCATCATCAATTGATACCGGAAAGTGTTATGGTGGAAAATATCACTTCTTTTAATCAACAACACCCAGGGATAATTGACTCGTTGAAAAAATTAAATCACACTTTCATCGAAACCGGTGCGTTAACCGCCATGAATGGGATAAAGAGAGATGCTGGGGGTGGTTGGTTTGTTGGTGTATCTGATTATTGGAGGAAGAGAGGAGAAGCAGATGGGTATTAAAATAGGGGGCGATAAATATTTGAATAGGGAAGTTTTTATATATTTAGATTTATTCACATTTATAACATTCATTCATTGTTCAACGAATTAGTAGATTGTGTTTTGAATTAAAGCCCAAAAGTCGTGGTATTACCATTTGCATTGTATGGAATGATCAATGTAACGAATCACCATTGTTGTCAAATAAATAAATACGTGTAATCAATAAATAAATAACTAATAAATAAATAAATAAATAAATAATTCAACAGGGTAATAAATAAGTAATAAATAAATGCAATTTTTTTTTCTCTTTTTAATATTCACTTAATCTCAACTTCTTACCAATCTCACGAATGCTAAAACCAGAACCAGAACGATGTAAGAATGGAGGTTCAGGAGATTGACCTCTAGATTTAATATCTTCATCTCCCATATCGAAATAACCATATCCACCCAAAAGTGTACTCAAATTGCTTTGGGTTTCTTCACCACTAGCAGATTTAGCAATTGCAGTACTTGATGGAGCAATTGCAGTTGGAGCAACAATCGTTGGACCAGCAACTGGAGTGGTTTCTTTGTTGGTACTACCAAGAGTCTTTTCTAATTCTTCCTTCAATTTTTCCATCTTCTTTGATTGCTTCCAGATATTTTTAACTTCTTTTAAATAGGAATTGAAAGTAACCAAGAATCTATCCGTTTGACGATGTTTGGATGACATACAAATGGAAATGGAATCATCTTTCAAGATATATCCAATACCGAAACCATTTGCGGAAACTGGACCAAATCCAAATAATCTCAATGATGGGTTACCACAATTTGATGTTGAAATAATTGTTGTGTTTAATTTATCCCAACCGGCATCAGCAAAAATATCTGGAATGCTTTTTAACAAATCTGGGTTTTTCAAATCACTGTGATGGTGAGAACCAACAACGGTTGAAGAATCATCATCATCAGTACTATGGCCAGTGGTTTGGGCAATGATGGTATCATCTTTGGTTAATTCAACCGAAGATGGATTGGTATGGATATCATTTTCCTTTTCCGCTTCCTCTTCAGCATCTTGCAAGTATCTCTTCCAAATACAGAACAAACCATACAAGTGACGATCAACACCGTGACCGGTTGAACTTAATCTGGTTTGTTGGGAATGTTTCGTACAGGCTTGGTTTAAGTATTCCAATTTCTTTTGGATAGTCACAGATGAATCAAAGAACTTACGAACAAATAAATTTGATTCTTGGGACACGGTTCTAATAGCTTCAGTTCTACCGTGATAGAATTGTTTAGTCATGGCTGGTTCGTAAGTACATTCAACTTTACCATAAAGGGCATAGTACGTAGCTTGGAATGCCATTTGAACAAATGCATCTGGAGAAAATTTCATCTTTTTAATTTGAGTAGAACCATAGTCTTTAAATTCTAAATGACTGAATTCATTTTGGTTAATCAAATCGGATAATCTAGTTTCACCAAATCTCAATGCCAATGACAAATCAGGAGTTAAATCCCATTCCAATTTACGTGGAACAGTAATTAAATCTTCTCCTTCTAAATCTTTGTAGTTGGTAGTTGTGTTCCACAATGAAGGAGCGTTACTGTTAATGGAGTTCGCAAAAGACAAAATGGAATCGGTATAAATATCACTAACAAATCTTAAAACAGTATGACCATCAACACCAGTGTGTTCGAAATTGACCCCAGCTTTGGCATCTTTGGTAACAATAATTTGCAATTTATCATACCATCTATTGGTACAAGTACCAACTTGAATACCATTATCTAAAATAGATAAACCACAAAGCATATTCTTGGATAATTCAGATAAATCATCAATAACAAGATCATCAAAACACAACACAAACAAGGCAGAATCAATGATGGACAAGATTTCGTGATTGACTTTATTGTGAGAAGTGGACATTAAATCGTTTCTAACATGAGCCCAAATTCTTCTATTTTCAGTGGTCAACACACCAAATGAACTCTTTGCAATTTCATCAGATGGGGTCTTTAAGGAATCTTGAATAATTGAGTAAAAATTGACATTCAATTCGGCTTCACTTAAAATCAAATTGTTTTTACTGTCCAAAACATCAAACCAATACATTTGGGATTTTGACATGACGACAATATGGTTACTCAATGGATCACTTTGCATAACACAACCTTCTTGACTTGGAATTCTGGAAGCACCAAATAATTTAGTGTATTGGTACATACATAAAGGTTTGCCATTTTTCAAAGTATCAGGAGTTAAAGTTTCATTTTTCAAAGCTTGAATGAATTTTAAAGATGACAAGACCAAACTAGTTGCTCTCTTAACTTGAGGATTTGCAGAACTGGATTCATTAGTAAAAGGATCATCTTCCAATAAAAAGAATGGATTCAAGTTCAACACAACCGGGGAATCATAATTCAAATAAGCATCATACCAGAATTGTTCAATGTAACTTGGTCTGGTTTTAGCGTATTCACGTAATGCAGCGTCCAAATATTGACCAGTGCCGTTTTTAAGGAAGTTTTCAACGGCAGCCTTGGTTTTAAGATGTTCTTGTTCAGTTTGCAACGGACGTAAAATATTGATATATTGGCCACAAGTTTCGTTTAAATCAGGGATTGGAAGCTTTTGTAAAGTTTCTTGATATTGATAAGTTGACATAGTTGGGAGATGACAGTAAGATGAAGATGGGAATATTTATATGAATGAAATGAAAAAAAAGGGGAAATGAAATTGAAATGTCTTAGTCAATAAGATATATGAATCAAGTTAAATAATTTAAATGAGTAGTTGTAAAAAAGAAAAGTAGTAGAAATAGAAGTAGAAGTTGGAGAAAGGAAAGGAAAGGAGACTATAAAACAAAAAAAAAGGAAAGGAATGAATGGAATCGAATGGAATGGAAATTTGATCAAGTATTTATATTTCTTGTGTTACTTTATACAAGTGGGAAAATAATTTGTGGGTGAATATTGTGCAAAAAAAAAAAAAAATCTGAACTCACCTTAGATTTCACAATGTAATGCACTGTGTAAAGCGAAGTTCTACGTAGTATATGTGTGAGTATCTGTGTCAGTGTGTGTGATCAGAAGTAGTGCACTTCGGCTAATTCTCCACAAAATAAAAAAAAAAAACAATTTTTAATTCTTCGGAGTTTAAACAATGGGCACATACAATGCATACAACATACATAACGAGAACCCACGGGTTATCCACAACTACGAAACTGATCAAAGGATGTAATGTAATGATGTGCTATGTTACGTTATGTTAATAGTAGTAATTATCATGTGCCACAATAAGAAATAGGAGGTAGAGAAAAGTACAACCGACAGTCATTAACCATGGCTAAAGAAATAAATACAATAAAGTGGTACATTTAGAAAAAAAAAAAAAAACTCCGAGAATGATTCTGTGTTATCATTTCAATTTTATTTTTATTGTTAGTAGTTAATTGATACATGAATTGGCCAATCATAATGCTTGCTATCGAATATTTATTATTTAGTCATTCTACATTTTGTGGGGCAATGGAATCACAAAACATAATTTTGCATGAAAAACACGACCAAGGACCCACTACCACCAACCATAATAACTATCTTCCTTTTTTTTCTTAGCTAATAGAAGAAATGTAGTTACGTAGTTCTAACAGCTGAAAAATCTTCTAATTAGTATATTAAATCGGATGATTTTTTTTTATTGATTTATTCATTTAGTCTATGATTCTCCTTTCGTTCCTTTTTCTGTCTTCTGATATCTATAATTTATTTTATTTTATTTTATTTCATTGTTGCCGCTAGTGTATGTGTATCGCAGTTAAGGTTATTTTTATCCCTGTACCGGTGTGTCCTTATCAATACATCTGGGCACAACTACTACCTCACTCTTTCTATCAATTTTGTTTAACCGTACACGACTTACTCTCTTTATGCTGCGCTACCATATAGATCCATGCTAGAAGATAGACTTCCGTTGATCCTATAATCGTTGTATTTAAATATTGCAAACCATTAATACATCATTCCTTGCTAATGTATCATATATTTAGACAACTCAAAGAAATCATATTCTGTTGACTGTTGCCACTTCTTTACCAATTAACTATATAAGATGAAAAATACCATCTGTTTTGTAGTGTTACAAATATCATGTGGAAACAGTGGTAATGACAGTGATAGTGACAGTTTGTTGACCTGACCAAATGGTCATGTTACACAAGGATTAATAACGTAGGGAAACTCCGAAACTCCGATATAAATTTACCATATCTTTTTTTTTTCCTTTTTCACCCTTTCACATTTTTATTGCCCTCTCCCCCGGATAATAATTATGTAAAGATACATGACACTTCACTATACTATACAGTTACGATCAGCATTGATGTCGTTATTACTCATCCTACTTCACCGGAGTTTTCATTTCTTCTTTTGTCCTTGTTGCTAATCCCCAGATATTCTCTCTCTGATACTTGATAATGGCTGATACATTCGGGTTAAAGCAAATTCCAAGTTTGTTCAGTTTTTTTTTTTTTTTTAGCCAATTCTTGACTCCTATGTACGTATTTTGTAAATTGCGTCTATTTTTGTTTTTGTACTTCAGTTTCGGTTTCGGTTATCTTTTACCAATCCCCAGTACCTTAGAGAAATATCCCCGGATTATGTTCAATTCTCACTATTTTTTTCTATTGTTTGAGGCGGTATTTATCCTACTATGTTTTCTTTTCTTTAGTTTCAGTTTTAGTCAAGTTGTCTTAGGTTAGGTTTAATCCATGGATATTCCAAGATATCTCATGCGTTTAGACAGTATGTGTTATTTTATAGGTGAGTGATAATAGTTGACAGGCGGATCTATATTACCGAATCTATGTTATGTTATGGGATGTGTATATTGTGATTTTGAACCTATGCTAATGTTAACCCTGTTAGTGGATTTTTTTAATGTCTTTTTAGATTGCAATAGAGTGAATGGATGGACTAATTTCTTAGGACAAATGGAAATAAAAATTAAAAAATCAAACTTTTATCAAGGACCAATGGACAGTTTTTGTGATGATTATGTGAAATACCAAAATCAGGGTATGACTTTGTCTAGTGTAGTTCCAATATTCGAAACTCTCAACAAACATTAATATTAACAGTTATAGCGATCAAGACTCTTCTTGCGTATATCTACTATTCTGGGCCCTTCCACCCTTCATCCTTCATCTCTTATTTTCGTGCTACAATATAATCGTAATTCAAGATACATAAGATAAATACATTAAAATTGACAAAAGAAAGAATGAAAAAAAAAAAACATACAAAGTCCTAGATACCTCTTACTATACATCGTTATTATTCCTAATGATCATTGCTATTAAATACCAAAACTACCTTGTACAAATGCATTTCTTAAATTTGCTTTATTTGTAGCTTGATTCTTATTATGTTTTGCTCCATATGGAACCATATTCATCTGAGCAGTCGTTCTTGGATTTCCAGCCCCTGGAGACATCATTGATGGTTGCTGTTGATGATAAGGTTGAGGTTGATAATATTGATGTTGCATTTGAGGTGGTGGAGCATGATATTGTTGTTGCTGTGGATGAGGAGGAGCGTATTGTGGTTGATAGGCATGTTGTTGTTGTTGGTATCCATATCCCATTGGTGGTGGCGCTTGATATTGTTGTGGCGGTGGTTGGAACTGTTGAGGTTGCGGTTGTCTTGGAATATATTGCGGTTGTGGAGGTGCAGGTTGGAATTGATGATAGTCTGCTTTCATCATAGGTGGTGCTCCTGGAACTCCTTGGTGTTGCTGTGGTTGTGGTGGTGGCTGTTGTTGTTGATTGTAATAACTTGGTTTGATCATATGTGATGGTGGAACATGATGTAATGGAGGATGAGACATAGGTGGGGTTGCATTATATACCGATGGTTGTGGGTGTACAGGGTGAGTACCTGGTACAGAAGATAACTGAGCATGAGCCATTGGTGGGGTTGCATTAAACACTGTTGGTGCTGGTGCATGAGCAGCAGTAGGAGTCGCTATTGAACCTGAACCTGAACCTGAACCTGAACCTGAAGCTTCCGAATCGCAAGGAGGTTTCCTTCCTTTAACAGGAGTAGCAGGATTCGCAGTATCCTTTGGAAATTTACTACCCAAACCTGGACTTAACAAATGATCCTTACTTCTTTTTTCATCTTGCATAAAATATGGATGTGCTGGAGAGTTAGGTCTACTAGGAGTATGTGTAGAAATAAAAATATTATACTGCTCTTTTGGTGCCACTAACAGATCAGTTGAAATCAATCCCGGTTGTGTTGCCGGTGGTATTTTTGGAGAACTGATAAATCCCATACTTGGGGAATTCATGATCATATTTGGTTTTGGTGGGGCAAGAAGTGGAACCGAAATGCTTGCATGAACAGGTGATTGGTCTTCGTCTCCAAACTCATTATGATCTTCAATTTCATCAATCCCTGGGGTCGGCAATGGCTTATTTTGATCAACAGGAGTTCTTTTCACTTTTCTAGGGGATGGTTTCTTTTTCGGGGTTTTCCTCACCAAATCGTTCTCTTGTTTGTCTTCTTGTAAATCCTTATTTTTCTTCTTCTTAGGGGTTGATGAAAGATCTTTATTCTTCTTTTTAGTTGGGGAAACTGGACCACCAGGAACAGATGGAGGGGGAATGTTAGAAGGCAATATAGCAAATGGGAAACCGGCAGCTTGAGCTGCTGCTAACTGAGCAGCTTCAGCTTGCTTTTCTAATTTTTTCTTCTTTTCCTTGCGTTTACGTCTTCTTACTTCTTTTTTCCTTTTAATTTCCTCCAAGTCTGCTTCATCACATTCTGCTTCTTCTTCGTCGTCGTCTTCATCTTCTTCATCGTCATCATCATATTCTTTTTCTTCTGCATTATTTTCATTTTCCTCTTGAATAGTTGTATCTTCATTAAATTTCTCAGTTTCATCTTCAATTTCAGTCTCTAGTGACACTGGATCCAATGTATGAGCATTCAAATCTTGTAATGGAGGAGGTTTGCGAATTATGTGATTATTGGTATTATCCATCTGAAGAGGAGAGTGTGGTTGCGGTTGTGATGCAGGGGGTTGTAGTTTACCCACGGAAGGTGATTCCAAAGGAACATAGTAATTATCAAATGGTTCAAGGCTGGCATTGGTAGCATTTTTATCTTGATTGTCGTTCAATTCTGGATGATAGACGTCAAAAGGTTCATAATACCTCTCTTCTTTCAATGTATCAATTGTATTATTATCACTTTTTGAAGGAGAAAATGTATTATCTGGGGTTCCTGATTGTCGATTATTGGATATCAGATCATATGATTTAGGGGTGCTCAAGGAAGGATCCAATGATGGAGGAGCTTTTCTAGAAATAGGATTATGTTTTGCAGGAATCATATCTGCAGTTGTTAATTTAGTAAATCTTGACGTCGAGGTAATTAGTTCTTTGGATGATGTTAAGCATTCCTCATCTTCATGTAACGTATCGGTAGTTACAGACATAGGGTAGATATAACTAAATTCATCACTAAACAGCTTATCAAATGGTAGTGAGTCTCTGTTCGCATAAGGTGGAGGAGTTGGTGTAGATCTGGTTGATGTAACAGTGTCTTCCAGATGATGTTTATGATAGCCCGCATCCTTTGATTGAAATGAATCCTTTTCCGACTCCGACGAAGATGATGCAGAAGATCCTGATTGTTTGTGGTTGTTGTTGGTTTTGTGGTTGCTGGTTCGAGGCACTGGAACTTCCATAGTTTTATTTGGTAATGGAGGCAATGGAACATCCTTATATTCATCCATGGATACCTGTCGCTTATGCTGCTTGTGTTGTTTGCTCAACATTCTTCTATCCAATTTGAATCTTTGCAAGTATGCTTCTGAACTTAATGTCTTTTCGGTTATAACAATCCATTTTTGAAACCCTAATACTTCAGCTTCAACCACAATTGATCGACCGAATATTTGTTTTGAAGCTGAAGGTTGATCACTACTTAAGGTGGATAACCAAGTCCATATGAAATAGTCCTGAATTGCTACATCTTTAATAGAAATCTCTGAAAACAATGGGATATCAGGATCAACGTCAACATTTGAAGCAATCCAACCTGGTACTAGGTTAAACTTGGATATTATAGGTTCTGCCGAAATTCTTGATAATATTCGTTTGGATTCATCAGTTAATGAATTGACAATTTCATAGGTTCCCTTCTTAGTGAATAGATTCTTCAATATAGTGTAGTTTTCAATAGATAGGAAATCATCTTTTTTGTCAAATTTCAAACTGTGCCTTACTTTACTGATCAATTCATAAGGATTCTTCGATGGTTGAGTAGTAGAAACACAAACACATGGAATGGTAATGGTATTTCGCAATAACCCTCGATCTGATTCATGTTGACTTGATGGAGGATATTGAGTGGTTACTAATAAGGATTGTAAAGTTTTGGGGATTTTCAACGTTTCACTATTACTGTCAGGCAACATTGATCTTAAAAATGCCAATACCAAATGGAATAAAGCATTGGTTGATTTCTTCCAAGAATCAACCCCTTCTATAAAATTGGTTTCAAAGTTTTCTTCAGTAGCGTCATAAAATGGGGAATTCAAGAAATGTTTCTTACCATTAAAGGCCCAAAAGCTTGCCATTTTACTAATTTTTCTTCCACTTAAATAATTGAATTGAGAATTTGAAGTTATACTTAGAATCAAATCCAAGAAATCATACACAATGGAAGCATGTGCAGGAGATGATAAACATTTTGGCATAATAGTCAAGAAGGCATTTTTAGGATACCCTTTTTCTGCTTCACGACGCTTGAATTCAAGATAAATATCCCAACCAATAACTTCATTATTGGGTAATCTTGACCATAAAAATTTCAAACAACAAATTAAAGTGAATTCGTCAGTTTTAGAACATATTTGATATAAATAATTCTCGTCATTACTTCTTATTTCCCCTTGAGGAGCAATTGATGATAAGAATAGTTCCAATTTTTCATCATTTATTTTTGATCTAAAAGGTAAGAAAATATGGGGAGTTTTGGTGCCCCTTTTCTTCAATTCTTGAGTGATTATATGTAGGATTGACTTCAAATTCTTTCTGGTGAATTGATCGGGATTCATTATACCTGCATCTATTACTGTATTTGAAGATAACAATGATCTGTAATTCTTGTTTCCATTAGAATTTGGACTTGAAGATGGGGGTAATTTGGGTAGCTTTAAATCATTATTTCTAGTTGCAGTCATTGTAGAAAATTATTGAGATGAAAATGTGCATGAAATTGCTGGTAGGTTGTAAAAACAAAAATGGAACAAGGTGGAGTGTATAGAATCAAATGAAATAACTAAAGCCAAATAGTTTAATTAAAAAAAAAAGGAAAAGGAGTGTGAATAAAGTTGGAATTAAATGGAATAGATGTGATGAAAGTTGTTATAGGCTGAATGTAAATGAAAGTGTGACTCTTGTTGGTGGGCTTAGGCGGTGGTGGTAGGCTCAGATACTTGCAGTCGGTAATAGTAATGATTGGTGATTGGTGGTTGTAGGTAGGCTATGTATTGAAATGAATAAAGGGCTGGTTGTAAAAAAAAAAAGTTTAAAAGAAAGGATATAAAGGAAGTAAATATAAAAATTTTTCCTTGTCGTGGGTCACAGAAAGTACGTATAAGAGAGGTATGGTTGGAGTCTGTGAAACGAAGCGAAACGAAACGAAACGAAACAAAATAAAAAAAAAATAAATACAAAAAAAAAAAACACGAATTTTTCTTGCTTTGATTTTGTAAGTGAACCTAACCAATGGAATTGTTCAAATAATTTTGTCACTGGAATACTGTGTATTTGTGTTGTGACGACAAATTTGTTGGGCACAAAATAATGTAATGTGTGTAAATGGGGGAATCGATGTTTAATTAGATTGTTCTTTTACTCCTAATAAGTAATTAATATGTACAAGCACTCCCAGTGTTTAAAGATGTAATGTCAATCTTACTCCTGCTCTTATACTTTCTCTGTTTCTTATTCTTTTTTTTGTTTGTGTGTTTGATTGCCGATCTTTCTGTCTAAACTTTAACTACACCAATAACCAAACAGGAATAGCAACAGGATTCAGGGGATTCTTTATCATCACCACAGCACTTCACGTGGATTACACGATAGGCCGTATTCAACCCTTCTATACAAGTCGTGTTATCATTCCGGTGGTGTTTTTCCCTGTATTTCATTCTCGTCTTTTTTGTGTTGTCTGTTTAATCAGTTTGTATTGTATTCCATTGATTCGATTTGAAAGGATTGTTTTTTGATCAATTCTGCACGAAAAGTATAAAATTCTATTTTGTGTTGCTTCTTTGCCAAATTAGGATAACTTATCAACAAAAAGGTACACAGCTTCGATTTCTACCAACGAGAGAGAATTTTCTTTTTTTAGGATATTTTTTTTTGGTTTTTATTTTTTTTCGGCTCAATTTGATTTGTTTCTTAACATAATGTGCAAACGTACACGACAGTTATTGTACTAAAAACGGTCTTTCTATCCACTATATGATGAATATTCTATTCTGAAACTTCCAAAACACCCGTCATCACCATCATCAACAACAAGACGCGTTTCTTGTTTTATTTTGTTTATCAATTATAAAACAGCACCAGGCGTTTTCGTGTTTTTTCTTTTTTGGAATTGTGATCGCGATTACCGAACCTTTCGGTGATCAGGTCTAGAATTGAAGTAAAGAACAACGTGAATGAAAGCAATGACTTGGACATTGTGAAGCACAAGAAGAAGTACCTCCCCTCCTCCTCCTGCTCCTCAAAAGCAAATAAGTATTAATTCGATGATCAAAATATAATAATTTAAACGAAAAAAAAAAAATCTACATTATGAAACAGTAATGATATTATTATTGATATTATTATTATCACTCTGAACGTATAAGCAAAGAAAATGGGGAAAGTTGGAACAAGTGAAAGAGGGTTTAGATGGGGGGTCCTTCTTCAACTTATCGTACCATTGTAATAACTCTTGGCAGGGAATATATGAAAGAGATTGTTCCAGAAAGAAAACAGTAGAGAGTTTTTCTCATTGCAAAATTAAGAGGAAATTGTGTTGAAAATCATACAAAATTCAAACAAAAAGATCTACCTCTTACTCATCAATAGTTTGCAAAGATCCAGTAAATCTCTAATTCTAGATTATAGTGAATGATTACAAACATACTTCCCAACTTCATCCTTCCTTCTGTCATCGTGTTCATTTAGTATTGGTGGTTACAAGTTATCATAATATCACATGAACCAGAACATTTCTAATTGTAATTGCAATTGCCATTGTTAATCTTGTTTTCATTCTCGCTTTCATTCTGTTCATCAAATTCTTTATCTAAAATATTCGACAAGGAACAAGGAACAATGAACAATGACATTTACCGTTTGACCGTTTGAAAAATTGTCATTTTGGAAAAAAAAGAGAAAGTCTTGAGAATTTGACGATATCAACAACAACAACCTGACACGCCAACGGACCTATCCACCAAGTCAACCTATAACCTACATGAAGAACACCAACGAACAGCAATGTTTTTTTTTTTCCACCACTTAATATTTCTCAAGTCAAGTTTCTCGGGATCATCGTTTTTTCTTCTTTGTAGATCTATTTTTGTAAATCTTTCCCTGCCTTTGTCCTTCTCTACCTCCTTGTTTTGCATTAGTTTGATCATCTAATGAATGTTGCATATGAGTGTTCTCTGTTGCTTTCATAACATCACAAAAATTGAATTTTTCCTATTTGAAATTGCATTAAGCAAGACCAAAACAGAGAAATTCACGAACTCATTAATTCATTAATTCATTAGTTCCATCGTCTAATTACTCACTAATATGAATTATACAAAATGTATCTTTTCGCCTTGAAGGTAGATATTCTACATTAATCATTTTCAATATATTACCCAATAAGTGTAAATTGATAACGCCAAGACGCGTCTCTATCAATTCCAGCAATGTGCACCATTCCCTCGATATTATTCGAATTTAGACCCTTAACCCTTGCCTCTGAACACTATTACTTCTATGCAGAGCTTTTCATGCCAGTATACACACACACCTGAAACTCTTGGTAGAGGCAGCCACTAACGTTACTATTTCTTATAAAATTCACTCTAATTAAACAAATAAATAATTAAATGACAAAATATTATAAATGTATATACATTACATTATACACAATAGGTTCTATAAATAACTCAAAAAAAAGCATCCACAATTCTTTCTACCTTGCTCTAGAATGGAGAAACTGTTGATGTTCCATTATTTGTGTTCATAGCTGCTAAATTAGACATACTGCTAATTGCTCTTAAATCTCTACCACCTCCAGTTGTGTTACTTCCATCTCCACTTACAATTCTATTATTGCCACTATTACCAAATATTCCAGTGCCTCCATTAACAGCTATTGATCCTCCAGCACTATTACCACCTGCCGCAGCTGCCGCTGCAGGTAAATCAGTTAAACTATGATGTGAAACTATATTCACACTAGGATTAACACCACTTTGTATTGCACTTAACGATCTTCTGTTCGATAGCTGCTGCTGTTGTGCAAATGAAATATCAGGAGTGACATCTCTTGTATTCGAATGTGTTGAATTATGATCGGTATTAACATTGATAGGTAATGGCGGAGCCATAGTTACCGTTGGTGCTGATGGTGGATCATCGTTACTTCCATCGTCTTCTATTCCAGAAGTAGTCGTTCTAGCAGTTCCTGTCGTGCCGCTACCTGGTGCGGTGTTAGTAACCGTGGGGTTGGTTGGAGCAACATTGTTTAGAGTAGTTGGTATTGTTGATGGCATGGATGTCATATTCGTATGGGCACCTTCAGTAACTTGGGTGGCAAAATCAGCTTGATGTAGTAATTCATTCAATGCATTAAATCCACCGACATATTGAATAAACATTCCACAGTCTTTATGTCCAGATAGAACATTCTTCAAGGTCATTAATTGTCCCCTCAATTGAGCAACTTGAGCTGACAATTCTCTGTATCCTGTCAGATAAAATGCCAATTCATCCTCCATTTTTTGTATCAACTGTTTCTTACGCTGACGACACTTAGACGCAGCAACTCTATTTCTTTCAAGGAAATTCTTTCTTTTTTCTTCATCGTTATTGGCTCTCTTTTTGCCTTTACCTTTAGCAGCTTTACTCTCTTCTTGATCGTCTTTAATATCCCCATTTCCTTTAATTTGTTCATCAGAATCAACATCATTATTATCATCATCATCAAATTCTTCTTGATGTTGTTGTTGTTGTTGTTGTTGTTGTTGTTGTTGTTGTTGCTGCTGCGGTTCTGAAATAGGTTCAATAACTGGGTCACTCTTTGTTTTCCCCTTTGGGTCTTTCTTTTTTGTCTTCCCAGCCTTTGCTTTCTTTGTTTGTGCGGCAGGTTCTGGAGTTTGTTTGAGAGAATTCTTTCTCTTTCTAGATGTGGTTGTAGATGCAGCTGAAGTTGGTGGAGATGATGTTGATCCATTTTCTTGCTTTAGGGTTACTGCTGGTGCAGAAGATGGAGGAGCAGTTGACTGAACAGACTGAGGGACTGGCTGAGGGACCGCAACAGGAACAGGAACTTGGACAGGAACAGGAACTGGGACAGATTCAGCTTCCGTTGGGATTGGAAATGGTACACCTGGATTTTCTGGGATAGTATGTATCACTCCTTGTTGTTGGGGTAATTGTTGCGCAATTTGTGGTGGTACAGCTACTACAACAGGAGCTGCTTGGTTATTGACACTTGAATTTTGAATCAGCGCAATATCTTGTCCTTGATGTTGTTGTAGTTGCACTGGTTGAGGGATTTGACCTACCATTTGTGCTTGTTGTTGTTGTGATTGTTGTTGCATTGGTAAACTAGTTCCATTACCCATAGTCACTCCCAGTGATGAATTTGCTGGGATTCCTAATAAGCTTGAAAGTCCCGGGGTTATTGGACCATTTAATAATGCACTTGGAGTCGATAAACCAGGAACTAAATGGTTGCTAAAACCAAAACCACCCAACCCACCAGGAGTTAAACCCAGTCGTAAATTGGATTCATTGGGAGTCAATCCAGTTTTTCTAATACCTGATAACAACTGGCTGAAATTTTGTTGCAGTTGCAGTTGTGGCGCCTGAGAATTCTGACTACCTATGAAACCAGGCCATAAATTAGAATCAGGATTATTTGTCATGCTTCCATTGCTCAGACCGCTGTTATATTGTCTAATAGTGCTTGTACTACCACCACCGCTACCACCTGGTGACAACCCAATTGGGGGCAATCTTCTGCCACCTGGAGTAAACAATGGCGGTGTTATTCCTGGTAGTTTAGCACTTATGCCATCTTGGGATTGTTGATTGACTGTGGATATGTTTGGGATGTGTAAATTGTGTTTGTTGGTATTCTTTGTCGAAGAAGTGATGGCACTGTTACTTCCAATGCTATTCAAATCTGAGTTTGTATCATTATTTTTGTTATTGCTGTTGTTGTTATTGCTAGTTGTGGAAGTATTAGCGAGTTCATTTAATGACAAGGATGATGATTCCTTGGTGGCGAACGAACGCTCAAAGGGGTTTGGTTCTAAATCGAATTTTGATTTATGCTGAATCATAAGGTAGATGTTAGTATATGGATGTCTTATCAGACGTATGGATATATGTAATCTTTGTTAAATACAGATGTATAAAAAAAAAGATTTAACATAAAAATTTTTTTGTATGGGAAATGGTACTTACGTCACTTGACATATTGGAAATCTGTTACCAAACAATCGAAAAAAAAAAAAAATCCAAGGCAAGAACAATCTATCAATCACGTCTAAATGTTATTATACGAATGATATGGAACTGTGTTTATAGTTTGAGAGCTTGCTATTTTTTTTTTTTGGGGGGTTGTTCTTGTATGACTATCTTTGTTATTTGTTCTTCTGTATGGGAGATCTAAAGGAAACGAAATGAAGTATAATGAAATCTAATCTTCCTGTTCTTCTCGTTGTTCGTCTATAAAAGTACAATCTCTTCTGCGACACACACACACACAGACAGAGAGAAACTCGAGAATGTGTGGGATATTTTTTTGTAGGCGTTTGTTGTATGTGTAAACCAATCAAAAAAATGCAATGTCGTATTTTGTTTTTTCTTTACCACTACGCGATTAATTGATTGATGGGACCTTATGTAGTAAGTGGTACTCTCTTATTTTATTTTCTTTGACAAACGGTTGATCAGATGATAATCCTTTCACAAATATGAATAATACACCCAGATAGAAGTGGTTGGTTCTGTGCTCCGTGCGGCAAGGAATAAAACAAAAAATAGTAAAACCGAAGGATGAAAGAAGAAAGAAGCAAAATGTTTACTTTTTTTTTTTGGAGGGGTTGTTCGTCCAATCGTTTACGTCATTCAACACACAAAAAAGTAAAAATTTTCTTTCTCTCCTTCGCTAATGTTGTGTTTTTTTAGGGAGAAATGCAACCTGTGTAAATTAACGAGAAAGCACGTGTGTATATCACGTGATATAACTTGCAATATACTCAATACACACTAAACTACTATAAACATAATAATATATAAATAACCGAAATAATCCTACTTCATATTATCTATAATTTCATCCAACTTCTTCTTCTTTTCCTTTTTATTTTCTTCCTTGCCCAATTCGGGATTCTCTTCTAATGCTTCTTTAGCTTCTTGTTCGGCGGACTTGTCAACTGGTTGAGCTTCTGGTGGATGGTTCTTATCAATGGCAACTTTAGGTTCCATCATTTGTGGTTCTTTATTTTCATCAATCTTTCTTCTCCAGCCAGTCTTCAAGTGATCATTAGTATCGAATTTTGGTAATGGATGAGCTTCAGTATTGAACACATAATCAGTCAAAGGAACCTTGCCTTCGTCATCAAACAAAAGATACAAGTATTTCAAAGTTTCCGCCCACCAGAATGATTCTGTGTTGTCTTTGAATTTAGGACCATCTTCTCCTACTGAAGTAACATCAACAATTGAGGAAAATGAAACTTCGCCTTCATCATTTACAATCTTGGTGTATTTCATAAAATTCTTGAAAATTTCATAACCCATTTCACGGTACTTTTTATCCCCAGTTAATCTGTAAAGAATAAACAACGATTCAACTGTTTCTGGACGTTGCAAATTGTGTCTATCCAAAGGTTTAATCGAGAAATCACTCTTCTTAGTGGAATCTTCATTAAATACAACAATTTCTGGCGATAACCCTGTTGGTGAAACATCGTGGTACATTCTATAGCATGTGTAAGTCAATTCTTCACCCAATTTGAAGTCTGATTCTCTATCGGCGTTCCAATATTTCAATTTCTTAGCTTCTTCTAATGGCAAACCATCAGTAGCACCAAGTGCCAATAAACCACCATAGAAACAAACCAAATGATCCATCTTTGGAGAAAACTTACCTCCAATACCTCTATCCAATTCTCCAATAAATGCCAAACCTGAAGGTTCTGAATATCTGAGAAGATGTTTCTTAACTCCATCAACGGATTCTCTATACATGTCCCAATAAACCGGCTCTTTCTTGTTAGTCTGCAAATATTGCTTCAACAAATATTCATAATATGAATCACCACGAGATCCTAATCTAATCAAATTTCCTTGATATTTACCAGTATCCGGATTGACATAAATTGGGGCCAAACCATCTTGCGGTTTATTGGATTCTAAAACTTGCATAACCTTCTCAGCCATGTTCCACCATAAAACTTCACCAGTCAACTTGGACAAATACTTCATTTCCAATTGAACAGTAGCAGCTTCAGCAGTTGATGAAGCACCATTATCAACATGGTTTTTAATACCTTGTCCAGTTTTCAAATTGACTGACAGATATGGTATTCCACTAGCGGATTCATATGCACCACTTAAAGAATTAGCCAATCCAACAGCTTTGTCCAAATAAACATCATCCTTACTTAATGCAAAGGCAGATAATAACCCACCAAGCATTCTAATAGTAGTTTCAAATGTATTGACATTATAATCAAAATTATAATCCAATTCGGCTCTTATCCAAACTTTAGCACGCTCAACTTCTTCATCGCACTCCATAAGCATCAAAGTATCCAAAGAATCAACAATCATCCAACCCAATGGTTTTGGACCCATGTTCTCTCCTTGTTGTTTAATAGGATGATAAACATCATATCCCCAACCGTGTTTTTCATAGGTATGCCAAGATTGAACCATTGCTTGACGGACTTCATTTTGAGCTCTTTGCCACTTGGATTTTCCCAATCCACCACCTATACCGGAATACTCAAAGAAATAGGATCCACCTATGTTGGAAGCCAAATAGTACACTATATATAATATCATTGAGTAAATGAATCCTTTCAATAACATAACAAGTTTTTTCTTCAGTTTGGATGTAGATGCAGGATGGAGTCTAGATGATGATGATGGTTTGTCTTTATAATATAGTGGTAATGTACTTCCTGTTGGTTTGTCTTTATATGTTGAATTCCCTCTTGTTAAATTATTAAGACCAAAAGAAAATGACATGCGAAAGCCGGGAATTTTATTTATATAATGTAATCAAAGTGAAGGTTTACACTTATAATTGAAATAAGGAAGGAGTATAATTGGAAACAGTAAGGGAGCTTTCTACTCTTAGGTCTGGTCCCCTATTTAGATCAAATTTGATATGCGATAAAGAATAGCCTCTCAAAAGTGGGTGCGGGAAAGGGACTTTCTTATTTAATTGGAAAATGCAATAAATTCTTGAGAAATAAATTGAAATAATAAGGGATTTATATACTTGTTTTTGTCCCTATCTACTAAAAAAAATTTCAGTTGAATTAGTCGAGTATAGATATTTGGGTTGGAGTCTTTTTTTTTGCTTTTAATGATACTTGTTCTTTCTGGAGTTTCGAATCCTCCAAGGTACAAACAGAAAAATAAAAAAAAAACGATTGAAAATCCACACGACGAATTATCACGTGATTCAATATCACGCACACACGGCTCACGCGATCACTCGTAATTTTACAACTTTTGTGTAAACCTTTTTTATTGCCGATCGGTTATAGTTTCAAGAATATTTTTTCTTTTTTTTCTGAAATCTGGAGAGATCCATCATCAAACAACCAAGTTATACTTTAAACCCACCAACATCACGAAGAATCTAATAGCAAACATTTCTTGTCAGTTCCTCTAACGGTTGTCGTTTATTCTTGATTGGTCTGACGTGGGAAAGAGTTGCTGTAGAGGGGCAGCTTCGTTATGAGAAGGGGGTGAGGATACCTCTTGATTCCGGACAGTTCTATAGGTTCCCTCTATGTATTATGTAATTGCTGTAATTCCGCCTTAGAACATTCCACAAAACCAACAAATATGCTCTTAGTGGAAGTAGAGCCGAATGAGAATGGTTGAAATATCAAGTGTAAAGCCATATCAACAAGGTTGAACACAATGACAAAGGTCATAACAAAGGCAGAACCTGTTGATATTTCATATCCCTTCTTCCTCTCCATCTCTGTCAGTTTAATATCTACAATGTGTAAAGTTAAGGTTTTGTTCTACACTTTTTTTTTCATATTTTTCATTCATCCCCCTCAACTGTTATTTCCTCTCATTAGATAAGGGATATTAAATGAATATGTGTACATGAATAATAGTTTTTAGATCATTAGCGGTATTTAAAATTCATTGTCATGTGTTTTACAGTAATAATGAAAGCAATGTTTTGTTCCGATCCTACCATTGAACTAAAAAGTAAATACAATTATTGAGAAGAAAAAAACCCTCATGTCATATGAAAGAACAAACTTAAATCACACCAAAACCAAATTAAACCCACAAATTAAAAGAAAAGAAATAGTCGGACGGCCGATAACCCAATTTTTTTTTTCTAGTAACAATAGAAAATCCTTCCCACTTTAACATAACCAGCTGTTTGTGGTGGGGGTCATGAAGGTTTTGAAGATATTGGGAATGGATGACCGACTTGAAGAAATATATCAGTGAAAAAGGAGAAATTAATGAAAATTGATTTGGAAATGGGGACCCAAAAAAAAAGGGTAGTTATGGTTGGCCAGAATATAAAACCATTGCCATATCTCTGTCGCCTGGGTCTTACATCCGGAATTGCTACTCTTAAATAATTTTTTTTTCTCTCACATTCAATTGTACAGTGTTTAGCACAATATCTGACTTACGGTCCTTAGCGGAACCGCCCTACCACCTTTACCTCACCGATTGCACAGAAAAAAAGGAAGACAAAGCGGGATTTAAAATCTTTTTCCTACTACTTTCACTTTTTTTTTTTGGTTTTTTGGTTTTACGTTACTTTTTCTTGTATCCCATAGTTTATTGACAGGAACTTCACCTATCACTTGGTCACATTTGTCACGTCATATTCCTCACCACCTACTTGCTCCGTGCCATTGTCCTGATAACTTTAATTATTGTTGGAAGTCCTAAAATACCCCCAAATTTACAAGAAAATTTTGCTATTTCCTTTTTGCAATTTTCTTATTGTATTTTTCCCTCCCCCTACACTTTTATTATTTCTCAAGAATCATTCCAATTCTTACACACTCAAGTATTTAAAGAGTCCAACCATTACCGTACTCCCAACAGTCATAACAGAAGGACCATGTCATTGAAAAAGGACCCCCATCCAGTACAACGTTCAGAAAGTGAAAACTCACCTTCCCTAATAGAAATAGACCCGGGCACAGACTCAGCTCCAGCCTCAAGAACAAACAAACCAAGTTCCGATTCCGAAACTTCTAATAAAAAACCAAAAGTATCTAGAAGATCGGTTGCTTGTAAGAGCTGTCATTCTTTGAAGGTTAAATGCAGTCCATCTGATCCAAATAATCCTGCTTCTCCTTGTATTAGATGTGTTAATGCTGGAAGGAAATGTGATATTGATTTGAACCAAACCCGCAAACGTAGAAAAAAGGCAGAAATATTGGAAGCAAGGAGATTAGCTGAACTTCAGGAACACCACCACGATAGTGAAGAAGATGATCATGATATTTCTTATGACTACCACCAACAACAACAAGAGCAACAAGACCTACAACAAACACAGCAAGCCCAAACTCAAACACCACAAACACAATCCGTTCAACCTAAACAGCCACTCCCTGGTTTGCTAATTCCTCATTCAAATGGATTTGTAAATGGTGGCGATTCAATGGCCCCATCATCAATTCAATCATCAATTCAATCTAGTATCCAATCACCTTCACGATTTGATTTGATATCACCCCAACTTTCACGATCACAAGCTGGCTCTACACTTCCACATGTTCCAAGTAACTTAAATCCAAATTCTTCTGCCAGTCTATCGCCGCCTGCGTTACAGCAACAACTGCAACAACAACAGCAACCACAACAGCTACAACAACTACAACAACCACAACAGCCGCAACAACCTACAGATCAGATACAACCATCTCCACGTTCATTGCCATCACCATATAATGGTAATTCAACGACGGGAGAGTCGGTATCTCCAACGAGTAAAGATTCAGAAATCATGCAACTAAAACAAAGAGTAAAATTTTTGGAGTCCCAATTGGCTAATAAATCACAATTCAACAAACTCCGTGATTTTGATTCAATGTCCGATGGTCAATCTCCACCTTTTGTTTCCAAATTTGATCTTGAAAGTGAAATCAACATTCTAGCTGAATCATCAGCCAAACTCACGGATCTTACGAATCAATTGAATGAATCGGCATCGAGAAGAATTCAACTTGTTTCGGCTAAGGAACCAGTGGATCTTATTTCCAAAGGAATAATAACGGCCGAAGAAGCCCAAGAAAGATTGATCCTTTATAGGGAGAAAATTTTTGTACAACACCCTGTTATTGAAGTTCCTGAAGGCGTTTCTGCATTAGATCTACTGCAAACACAACCATTCTTGTTCAATAGTATAATGTCAGCCACCAATATTAGATCTAAATATACCAGCATTGACACTGCATTGGCTATTGATAATGAAACTATTAAATCCATTGCTATAGAAATAATGGTGGTGGGGACAAAATCCGTTGAATTGGTCAAATCGTTTTTAGTTTTGTGTTTGTATTATAATTCGCCAGAACTATTTAGACAACGTCGATACCATTTGTTGAACACTATTTGTGTTTCTTTATTACACGATTTGGGAATATTTGCTCGTCCTATTTATTCATTTAATCAAGTGGAAGGAACTGTCAGACAAGAAACACCTAATTCAGAAAAAATGAATGATGAATATCGATCATTAGTGTTGATTACTTATTTCAGCACGGTGAGTATTTGTATTGTTTTGAGAAGATCTATTTATGTTAGATGGACCCCATATGTTGAAGAATGCTGCACTAAGCTTGAAAACTCCACGGAAGAGAAATATAAAAGGGTAGCATTGTTTGCAAGAATGAATTATAAGTTAGAAACAATTCATCATCTTATACATTCTTCTGATCTGAATGAAAGAAATTCCAATGCGTCAAGATATGTGATTCAAGAATTGCAAATATCGTTGTCAGATTTAAAACAAGTCATTAAACCTAATCAACATGCTTTATTGTCGTATTATTATTCCATTGAAGCCTATTTGCATGAACCAATTTTGAGTGAAGTTTTCCGTAGTGACAATGAATTAGACGCTAAAGCTGTAAAATCCTTATGTGTGTGTACAACCTCATGTTTGAATGCGTTGGATGAATATAGTGCCTTGACTCCAGATGATATTGCTTTGATGCCATTTCTGTTTGGTTCACGAGTAATGTATACCACTGGTATGTTGTTGAGATTAAGGTATTTGATTTTATCATTGCCCTCACATATTGATAAAGAATTGGTGCCTAAAAGAGCTGTAACTATTATACAAAACGTCAGTCGATTAGTTGAAAAAGCCAATATTCTAAATCCAACAAATCACTATTTAACCAAGATGAGATTGGTCTTACAATTGTTTATACAAACGTATGCCACACAAGTCCTTGAATTGTTGAGGAAAAATGGATCAACACCGCAGAATTTTAAGCCAAATGACTCTGAAGTGCAACAATTGAGAGAATTGACAAAAGAGTATAATGATGTGAGAGGAGCTAGAAATTCATTGGTTTCAGATGCAAGAGATGGTGAACCATTGGATGTATTATCCTATGCTGCAAGTTTCAGAAGAGAGAACAATGGTAATGGTATCTATCATGATTCACCTGGATTACAAAAATCTGTTTCAGATGATGGCACTAGGAAAAGATCAATTCATTATCCTAATTTTGGATCCGTTGGAAATTCACCTAACACACCAGCTGCAACTCCAATACCTTCAGGTTTTGCCAATGGTCAACAACACCATCAAGTCCAACAACAATCGTTACCATTACAACACTCACAGTCATTACCGCCACAACAAACGCAACAACTTCAACAACAACAACAGCAGCAGCAGCAAGGAAGACGAACTCCTCAGCCACAAATAAGACCAACTGCTCCGTTTCATCAATTTGGAGATGTTGTACAACCATCCAATTTTGCCAATCCTGATTATCGTAATTTCCGATTACCTTCGATTTCCAATTCATTGAACGTGAATAATTTTGCTAATCCTGATCAATTGGAAAATTCCTACCAAGTTTTGAATGATGAGTTTTGGTCAAATTTATTAAGTAATGATAGCACCACTGATCGAATCAATTTCACCAGTGATAATTTTAATAGTAATGCCTTCAATGATGAAGTATTTTTCATGAATAATTAATTACTTGTCCTAATTACCCTATTCTCGAAATAGGCCGTTCATTTAACTTTTTGTTTCTGTTTTAATTTTATTTTATTTTATTTATAATTTTGTATTTATCTTAATAAACGTTTATACATGCATTTACTGTTAATGTCAATGAAAGGAACCGATTTGGCTGCCAATTTTCGTATCATGCAACGGCGATCCAATACGGCGAAAAAAAAACCCACCATCTATTTCTGTGCATATATATCAACAGATAATTCCATACATGAAAAGGCATGCTATTCTTATCACTTTCTTTACGACATAGAATCTCATGATTTTGTATGTGCTTAGTCACATCAGTTGATAAAAAAAATTGTACCTCGCATATATATATAAACGTACCATTGTCATCAGCAGTAGATCAAATCGCTTTTTCTTTTTTCTTTTTTATTTTTCGTCTCTGTTCCCTTCTAAGTAAGTTTCAACAGAAGTATCAAGTGTCATATATATCTATTAACATGTCACACACTACCGAATCAAATAGAGCAAGATTCACATTCTTAGATATCCTACGAATCATCGGTGGGTTATTATTCCTCAATGCATTTTTATCCTATTGGTTTACTTCTACTCCCACATGGGGATATCAAGGTCGCTTACTTAATACCAATTATCTCTGGCATCAAGCCATGGCAAAAGCTAATAACAATAGCAATCTCCTTAATATTACCATTTCTGAATTAAGTCAATTCGATGGAACAAATAAGAAATTACCAATATATGTAGCTATAGATGGACAAGTATTTGATGTGTCAGCATCACGTTCGGTGTATGGACCAGGAGGGGCATATCATGGATTAGCAGGTAAAGATGCCGCTAGAGTGTTTGTAACGGGGTGTTTCAGAAAGAAGGATGAATATACTTATGATTTAAGAGGGTTGGATGAAGAAGAAGTGGAGCATGATTTGAAATCTTGGCAGGATTTTTTCAGAGATCATAGAAAGTATTGGTATGTTGGTACTGTACAACATGAAGAACTTGTTGGTGAACCTCCTAAACCTTGTGAACATGTTAAATTTCCTGGTATGCATAAGTGAATATAAAATTATGATATAAAAGTACATATCTATTTGATAAGATCAAAAAAAAAAATAAGTGTAAGTTCTCATGATCATTATTATTATTATTATTTACTTTCTTCTAAACTTTTTTGTAATACTTTAAGTAGTTCATCGGGATCTTCTAACCCAATACTCATACGTATCAAGTTTCTATCAACACCCCATTGAGCAATTTCATCTAACTCCTGATAATGTGCTAATATAGCATATGGACATGCTAAAGTGAAATTTGTACCTAATGAAGGACCCTTGTGTAAATTAACCGCATTAAAAAATTTAATTGCTTGTTCTGGAGTCTTAAATAAAAAGGAAACTAATCCCCCATAACCACCATCTTCATTCTTAATTTCATCATAGTATTTTTTGGATTCTGCTATACTTGGATAATAGATTTTTGAAATTAGTGGGCATTTAACTAATAAGTCAACGACTTTTTCAGAGGTGGCATCAATTTTGTGAACACGTTCAACAAAATCACGGGAATTTCTTTCTAACCAGAGAGCATCTTCAACCCAGAATAAATCCTCGTATTCTTTATTGAAAAATGCCTTCAAGTTAGTGTAGTACTTAGATTGTGGGTTCAAAATCAATGAACCAGCCAAGACATTTGAATCCCCTGAAAACACTTTTGTTAATGAGGATGCAACCATATCAGCAAATGGCAATACATGAATATTGATAAAATTACCCACCGTTTCATCAACAACCACGGCAAAATTAAACTTATCCGCCAACTTCCTTATTCTTTTCAAGTTAGGTGTTTTTAAAAGTGGATTAGATGGACATTCACAGAAAAGGGCCATTATTTCCATTCCGTTTTTCAAATTCTCTTCTAAACTATCTAAAGAATCATCGTCTCCTAATCCCAAGAAGTGTACACCAGGGCCAAACTTCTTTAAAATATTTAATGTATCAACATATGGGAATCCAAAACAAACTGACTTCTTAGGGGATTCCCAAATGTTTAATAATGCATGATGAGCATAGAAAATCGATGCCATACCTGAAGGAAATAAAAACACATCCTCATCACCACTTAAATGTTTGCCTCTTTTTGCCTTTTCTAGAGCCTCTGGGATTATGCTCGTACCTGGATCTGCTGTCCCAGCGATTCTTCTTCTTAAGGCTGCTTTGGCTTCGGTTGCAAATTTCAAATCCAATACTCTACCATATTTTTGTTCAATAAAATTATCAAATTCACGAACAAGTTCTTCTTGTCCATTACCTACAACACTTGAAGCCCTGGAAGCTGTGATGGAAGGTGAACGACTTTGTATTTGTCTGGTTTGAAATTCCTGTTTTAAGTTTCCCTTAAGAGCAACTCCAGGACTGGTGTCTTTTTCAAATAATTCCTTTAATATATATTCCCCCATTCTTGAAGAAATCCCTTCCCCAGAATGTTGCCAGTAATTCTTAGCGAAATGATATTCGGATCTTGGGAAAAACACCACTCCAAAAGTAGTACCAATCATGGTTGATTTTTCAATCTCGGTAACAGGATAAGGAGTACTTAATTGCAAGACTCTAATGTTGAGTCTATTTGGGTTTGCAGTATGGGATTTTATAAATTCTCGACATCGTTTAGCAACTTTATAACTTGGATAAACCATACATCTCTCCCCTGGTCTACCATATTTATCTTCTAAATTTTGACATAACTTTTGTATAGATGAATGAATAAAAAAACGAGGATAACCTGAGTTCATTTTGGATACAACCCAATCTTCCCCTTCTTCATAACCAACAGTAGCTTCCCATGTAGGTAATGTCACAGATACAGCATGGGGGATGTTGGGGATAGGAACTCCGATCTCTTGTGATGGCAGCATTATTGTTTTTCGAATTTTTTTGGGTTAGACTGATAAGATCTTGTGTACAACTTCTTCTTCTTCTTCTTCTCAATTAGTAGATCAAAAAGAAAAAGAAAAAAAAAAGAAAGAGAGAACACCAGACAACCAACGGAAAAAGACATAGATAAAATACAATTCAATTTCACACCACAAAGATTTTTTTTTTTTTTCGCTTCCTCCTACTAGAAAGTTTCGTGGGAGATAATATTTGGACAGATAAATGACTCAGCTCATCTTGATGCGTTTAGCTGAGTTTTATTGAACCAAACTTACAGCCGTTTCTGACTCTGAACGTGTAACTCCTACGTAACAACAACATCAGTGCAATTCAATAAAAATAGAAACGCTTACTTGCTAATAACTACAAAACCTCTACTTCAACCTCAAATGTGTCATATTAGCTAATGTGTATATATTTTATATTGATATGTAATGAATAGAACAATAAAAAAATGGTAGTACAAGTGTTTCCCAGTATTAACCATGTCAGAAATAACTTTGCAATGGATGATTTATCTCAAGGTTTTTTCATTTTCAGCTTTTCCTTTTTCTGGGGTGTTCTTCTTTTATTTGTAAAATGATGTGTCAAATTGAATCGTCTTCCTTTTTTCTCTGTAAGAAGAAAATAAATGCAAAATAAGAAAATAAAATGAATATTATATTCAAAGCTTTATGGAATGATAATTCCGCTTTGCTTTCTTGTCATGCCCCCCCCTCTCTATGATTTTATACATGTAACTGATCCATCTTGAAGACGTTTCAAGTCTTTGCCATTTACAGATCCATTTGCGCTCCCGTTGGTAACAGCAGCAGCAGCAGCTGGAGCTACAGGGGTAGCTCCCTTACGGTTGTGTTGCATATGAGATTGGACCAAATGACCAGCAGCTAAGGCGGAACAAAGTGACAATTCAGCGGCCAAAACGGCAGATGCAACAATCTTGGCCAATTGTCTTGCATTATCACCAGGGTTAGTTGGGTGAGGACCACGAACTCCCAATAAGTCCAACATCGCACCTTGTGGTTCTAAAATAGTACCACCACCAATAGTACCGACTTCAATGGATGGCATAGAAACAGAAATCTTTAAGGCACCTGTTTCTTTGTCTTTATCCATCAAGGTAATACAATTGGAAGATTCGACATTTTGGGCAGGATCTTGACCACAGGCCAAATAAACAGCAGTAACCAAGTTAGCAGCGTGGGCATTGAAACCACCAACTGAACCAGCCATTGCAGATCCAATCAAGTTTTTGGTAACATTCAATTCAACAAGAGCATCAACATCGGATTTCAAAACTTTAGTAACAGTTTCAGCAGGGATGGTAGCAGCAGCAACAATGGATTTACCTCTACCTTCGATCCAATTGATGGCAGCTGGTTTTTTATCAGTACAGTAGTTACCGGAAACGGAAACGACTTCCATATCTTCCCATCCACATTCTTCAACCATGTATTTCAAGGAATATTCAACCCCTTTAGAAATCATATTCATACCCATAGCATCACCAGTAGTAGTTCTAAATCTAATAAACAACACAGTTCCAGCTAAGGCAGTTTGGATATGTTGTAAACGAGCAAATCTAGAAGTGGAGTTGAAAGCTTTCTTAAGAGTCGCTTGACCTTCCTCAGAATCAATCCATAATTTAGCAGCACCAGCTCTTGACAAACTTGGGAAACGAACTGAAGGTCCTCTAGTCATACCATCTTTGGTTAAAACAGTTTCAACACCACCACCGGCATTAATAGCCTTACAACCACGCATGGTGGAGGCCACAAGACAACCTTCAGTAGTAGCCATTGGGATGTGGTATGGAACACCATCAATCACCAAAGGACCGGCAACACCAACTGGAATTGGCATGTAACCAATAACATTTTCACAACAAGCTCCAAACACTCTATCATAATCATAATGGGAATAAGGTAAACGGTTAGTTTCTAATACTGGCGCGTTAGCTAATTTTGCAATAGCCTTACGACGAACAGCAACAGCTCTTTTGTTATTACCCAATTGTTTTTCTAATGCATATAAAGGCAATTTACCACCGACAACTAAACTAGAAACCTCATCGTTGGACAAAGTCTTGACTTGACCTTTTTGAAGAATCTTGGTACATTCTTCAAGTGGCAACATCTTAGCAGGAGCCTTGATTTCAAGCTCTTCGCTGGATGATTCTTCATCTTCTTCGACTTCTTGGATTGGGGCTGCACTAATTGGTTGTCTTGCAGGAACAGGAACTTGTTTTGGACGAGAAATTTCTTGATCGATTAATTTGTGGGTAGCAGAAATTTGGAAACGGGCAGCATTCAAAAAGTACATATTGGTAACAATGGAAATAGCCAAAGCAAAAACAATAAACTTGGAAATTAAACTATCTCTTATAGCGCTACTGACTTTGCTCAAGGCTAAGTAAACCAAATCCTCAAATTGAACAGCGAATCCTGATGGCATGTAAAAATTGGTTGGCAAAATGGTCACCACGGTACCTTTTCTACCAATTGGGATTGATTTGGCAATATCTTCAGTTAAAAGTGGAATGTTGCTAAGGAAGGAATAGCTATTGTGACTACCACCATCAGTGGTATTGTATAACCATGAACTTCCTAACCAGAATGCATGAAAGGCGAAAAATCCAAGACTCATGATAACTTTAAAGTAGACAATAGATGAATTATTGGATGAGAAGAAGTTGGTTTCGTTTGGATGTTCAATAGTTGCATTTCGTTCGGCAACACTGGCAGCAACTAAGGATGAAATACCGTCTTCTTCCAATACGTGTTGTAAATCTTGAGTACGACGAGCACGATTGATCTCAACTTTCAAACCCAAAATAGCAGAAAAGAAAGTATAAACGGAAATTATATCGAAGGACAAAATTAATGCCCCCAAGATACAGAAATTTCTTAAACCTTTCAATTCTCTACCGTAAGCCGCACAAGCGAGAAGTCCGATAATTACAACCAAATGGTCTCTTAAAATGAACAAACAATGAGCAGAAACAGCCTTACCAACAACGTGAGGAACATCTTCTGGAGAAGAGTTTGATGATTTGGCAACAAGGGTGGTGATGGCCACTTTATGCTTGAACCCTATTATGGCAACCAAAAATGGGAGACATTCGGAAAGACTTCTTAAGGAAACTTTAGCATGCAACAATTTGTTTGACACTACTAAGGCAAACAAAAAAGAAAAAGCCGAAGAAGTCAAAGTACCAAAAGCTAACCAGAATTTTGAGCCAATGCGTCTCATGTCAACAAAAACTTTGATGAAAGAGTACCACATTCCCATATAAGCAGCAAGAACCAAAATAATATCAAAACTATCGGCGTTATGTATAGCAGCTTGAAGCTTACGTACACCGTATCTGATGTAGTCGTAGTATTTTGATACTTTGTCATTGTTTCTAGTTTTCCAAGTGATGCCCTGTTCGGTGATCTCATTTAAATTTTCCAAGGTAGATTCTGCTTTATCTGATGCGACTATTAAGATTTGTTCATTGTTGGAAATCTTGATAGCATTTGGAATTTCAGGGATGGCATCGTGGGATCTTCTGAATCTAAATGGAATGACACTTATTTGGTTGGCACTGGAATATTCGTTTGCATCTTGGATGGCTACCCATTGATCCAAGTCAGAGGCAGAACCCTGAGGATGGTAGTAGCTAACACCAGTTGTAGATTGGGATCTGATGTGTTCTGGAACGTAATCATCAATGATGGATAAGTATGCAATGGATGCCAACAATGCAGGTATCACCATAAAATGAATTGGTCTATGGGCTGCCGTTTGGGCAATTTTACCACTTGCTTCAGTAATGAAATTTAGCATGGCTATTCTTCAATACAAATCAATTTCTTTTAAAGAAAAAAAAGGGGGATGGAAGGTGGGTAAAGTAAAAAGAAAAAGGATTTCGAAGTGAAAATGGGAAGAGAAATCTTTTTGATTGTAGTTAATGTTAAACTAGGATTTTTTCCGGGTTGCTCTTTTGTAGGAGACGATCACTTGCGATGATGGATCTGAGTGGTCGAAAATTTTTTAGCGATAATTTTGACGCACGCTGGAGGACGTGTTACCTGATGGTACAACTAATTTGGTAACAAAGCAAAAAAAAAGGTCTGGCTGAAAGGAGGAAAAAGAAATCCAAATGTGATACTCTCTTTCTGTGTGTGCACGCAGTAAACTGGAAAAAAAAAAGAAAACTTTAACTCGACAAAGGTGTGAAAGTTTTCAATATGGGAAATGTTTGGAATAGTTAGCTAGGTTTTGATAGCAAGAAAATAGGAATAGTTCTATTGAGTACTGTTTCAATGGTTGAATATTGAACTGGTTGTACTATATGAATCAAAGAAAAGTAAATGTAGTTTCTTCTTCCAAAGAGATTTTTTTTTTTCTGCTTCTTCTTCTTCTGTGATAATTCAGGTCTTCTGCTTATATAGATATAGAAACACAAATGACTTTTTTTTTTTTTTATTTTTCAGCCAAACTGAATTGCTCGTTTGGAAATACGCCAATTTAAAAGTTATACGACGAGTACTTCTCCACTATTTGTCAGCACTTCTCTCACATCATCATCTATTTAGAACTCTGTGGTATCCCATGACTTTTTTCGTAATCAAACGGGCACGTTTTCCCTATCCACATGCAAGACAAGGCAAGTAATCAACTAATCAACTAATCAATCGGTGATCCGAAACTCCTTCGTATATCATCATCCCACTTCATTTTTATACATTGCATGCGTATACTTCAAATATTTTTTTTTTGTGATTATACATTTTTGATATTTGCGATATATACCGATCTACAAAATTTTAGTCACGTGTAGAAAAAAAATACACAACATTTGTTGTAAGACATAAAAATAAAACAACTCAAAACAACCAAAATATCTATCAGACTTATTTCAATGAAACCAATTTAATATCAAAGGTTAATTCAGAGTTGGATGGGATACCTGGCAAAGCTTGGGAACCGTAACCCATCTTTGGTGGGATAACGACTCTTCTTTCACCACCAACAGCCATACCAGTGACACCTAAATCAAAACCTTTAATACATTCACCTTTACCCAATTTGAAAGAGAATGGTTTACCGGCAGTGTTCTTGTCGAAAACTTTACCGTTCTTCAATTTACCAATGTATCTAATACCAACTCTGCTACCAGATTTAGCAAGTGGACCAGAACCGGTTTTTCTGTCTTCTGTTATAACACCACCTAACAAAGTCTTGGTTGGGAATTTCTTTTTGTCAGCAGTCTTTTCTTTCTTGTCTTCCTTTTTAGCTTCCTTTTTGGCTTCCTTTTTATCGACCAATGTGGAACCAGTTGGACCTTGTTCTAATTCTTTAGTGAATTGAACGGATTTCTTGTCTTCCTTCTTTTCATTCTTCTTAGCTTTTTTGGATTTCTTGGAAGCTGGCTCTTCAGCAACTCTCTTTTTGGTGACAATTTCTTCTTCGATGATTTCTTCAATCTTTGGAGTATCGTCTTCTTCTTCTTCGTCGTCTTCATCTTCATCGATTTCATCATCATCTAATGGAGCTCCGTAGATGATTTCATCTTCATCTGGGGTCAAGTCGTATTCATCTTCATCATAGTCTTCGTCATAGTCATCTTCATCTTCTTCATCAGCTGGGTGTTGAACGTAGTTACCAGACAAATGAATTGGGTAAGAACCAGTGACAATGAAGTAAACCTCTTCAGATGGGGTAATGGTAAATTCAATGGTTTGTTGGTATTGGGTCTTTGGGGACAAAGTACAAAGAACAAATTCTTCGTCATCACCATCATCTTCGTCTTCTTCATCATCTTCTTCATCTTCTTCATCTTCTTCTTCGGTAGATTTGTTCTTACCATTGAGTTTTTTAGATGGTTTTTCTTCTTCATCATCTTCTTCTTCTTCGTCATCTTCATCCAATTCATCTTCTTCATCACTAGCTTCTTCAGCTTCATCGTCCGCTAAATCGTCAAGGAAATTATTGGTTCTCTTCAAGATTCTTAAAGTGGAAGGTTCATCTTTGTCATCTACAGCCTCAGGGTCTAAGGAAGCTAAGGTAATTCTGATGGTGACCGGGAAATCATCTTCAATGGCTGGAACTGGGACGAATGGTTGTAAGTTCAAGTTGTAAGTAGCTAATGGAATTAAAGCAGACATCTTGTTTAATCAATTAAAAGTTGGTGAAGAATACAATAGAAATAGGTAGAAAAGAAAAATTTATGCTACACCGTTTTTTTCCCTCTAGTTTTGCGATGGGCTCTGCTTGCAAAAAAAAAAAAAATATAATACAATAGTTAGCAACAAAATAAAATGAGAGGAGAAGAGAAGAGAAGAGAATAGAAACGGAGAGTAGAGACGAGACTCCGTCCAGGTCGAACAAAACGTGGCCCGCCTTTTGGCCCGAATGTAGTATGTGCGGAAAGTACTCTATCCATCTACAATCGTCCAGCAACCAAGCAACCAACCCTTTTCCCAATCAACAACGAAACCAAACCAGTCCCCATACAATTCTCACTACGACACTTCAGACAAAATAAAATTGTTTACGTTTTTAATATTTTATATGTATTAAATATACAAAATGGATAAAAGTAAGATACACCGATTAAAAAAATTTAGTTGTTGTTTTTGTCAGCAACTTCAATATATAAAAGTGATAAGAAAGTAAAATAGAATCATTTCACGCCAAATATTATAATAGACACCCAAGAAAAAAACGAAAAAATGATATACTCTACTTTCTTAAAAAAACAATCTCTTTATCACTCTTTATTAAAGTCACATAGATATTTATCATGAACATGAAAGTTTTTTTAAATCATCCTCCCCTTTATAATATAATAATTAGTATTGGAGAATAACTTAGAATTTTAACAAGTGTGGTCTGTCACCGTTCTTCAAAGAGAAAGAAGCAGCCAAGTATTGTTTCAATAATGGGGTCTTTTTGATTTCAGATAACAAAGCAGCATCAACAGTCTTTTGGTCAGCAACTCTTTCAGCTTTGATTTCTTTCTTTGGTTGAGCTTCATCAAAGAATTCAGCTTCGGATTTCTTGGATTTAGAAGATTTTTCTCTGGCAAAGTATTCAACGTTGAATTTAGAAGCATCAACACCGGAAACGTTAACTTTGGTGGAAGTAGCAATGACGTATCTAGCGTTAACTCTTCTCAATGGAACACCGTTAACTTTGAATGGACCAGAAACCAACAAGGTGTTGTCTTCCAAGTTCTTCAAGTAGACAACTCTCTTACCTCTGAATCTACCAGCCAATAAAATTAAAACAGTACCTGGAACTAAAGAGGCACGTAATTTTTGTGGACGGGCGGTTTTTCTAGCTTGTCTTGGAGCTGGAACGTCTTCTGATTGGTACCACTTTGGAGCCTATAATCATAAAAATTGTTAGTAATTTGTTCGTCAATAAAAAATCATGGATACTCGATAGTAGGAATTTGACATTGATGTTTTGACATGCCCATATTGATTGATATATTTTCTTGAACTCATTTGGGTTGTTGTAGATCTCTTGTGAGTAATCAAAATTATTCTGTTGTGGTGGCTAATAGTTGGTTCTAAAATTCAAACTCATGACGATTTTTGTTGATTCTTCCTTCCTTCCCTTGAATATCTCTCATATCCTCTATTTCAAATATCAATCCATCTATGCCTTATTCCATGTCCATTTCGTTTGTATAATCCTCTTAAACATACAACTTGACTCATTTTTGACTCTATTATGTTAGTTGGTATATTAATTGAATGAAAATTTGTAAGAATAAATTTTGCAAAAAGCTTTTTTTTCGCTAGTATTGTGCAAGCGTGAGAATGAGAGAGGTGAGTAATGAGAGAGTGTGTGTGTGAGAATGGGCTACTACTGAGGGTATGTGTATGCGCGTGCGAATACCAAAACCAACAGGGCAAAAGTGAGAAGAAAGTACAGGAAATAATGTGTGAGTTAGCGCGAACTTGCACAAACACCACCAAAACTGTAAAAATTATTAGTGCGAAAAATGATGCCCAATGGACTGCAGATAGACTTCTAGGGTTGTAGCCCTAATTTTATTTATCACAAATAGAAGGTAATTACTTTTTTCATCTGTCGTTTTGCAGCAAGCTAATATCACCAACAAGGTGAAACACATGTTAATTCAGCCATTTATAGTTTATTTAAAAATACTAATAATATAAAAGGATACTATACAAATTTTAAAGACGATGGAATAAAAAACAAAACCTATCCAAACATTATAAATTCAATCAAAACAAAAGTCGTTTGCTCATGTGAAGTACTTGATGTTAACAATCAATTCAGCTGAACCAACAGTAACCGGAATGTTCTCATTGGTGTTGGTACAACTTTCCAAACTCAAACTAGCTTCACCTAATACTGTAGATTTACCAAAAGTATGATGCTCCCTTAATTGAAGAATAATAGAACCGGCGGGAGTACTCTTAAATGGAACACTTTCATTCCATTTGTATGATTCTGAACTCTTATCAAATTTTGTATTTCTAGTTTTAATCAATGATCTAGTCTTGGAAGAAGTTTCCAAAGCAGCCTTAACTTCTAAGCTCTCTCCACTTGGAATATTACGAGCTTCAACAATTGTTAATCTACCTGGGATAGCGTCGGCGCCATGTACACTTGGAGCAAAACTTGAAGCACCATCGGTCATAGCAGTAGCTGCGCTGACATTTCTAAAATGACCTTTCTTAGGACTTCCATTACCTTGAGGAATGAATGGCAGTTGTGGGGCTGGTAATTTTTCTTCACGAATGTTAGGTGCAGCATTGACACTTTCAATTTCATTGCCTTGTTCTTTTCTGAATTCTTTTTCATCTTCTGGGATTTCTGGTTCCCCTCCTCTACCATTACCATTAGAAGATTTGCTTGGAGCAATAGACGACGATTCTTCGCCTTCACCACTCTTCCTACTTCTTTTACTCTTGAAACTCTTAAGCAAACCATGACCTTTGCCCAATTGCTCACTAGCTGCATTCAAACCATTAGATGCAGATCCAGTGGCACTGCTAATAGCATTCAATGGAGCATTCTTGAGGCTGTCAAGATTCACTGGTAAGATAGACTTACAATCTAGTGGCGGTCTGATATATTCTGGGAAGAATGTCACACGCAAGTTGACGGTACCTTAGGTATCCAATTTTACACTGAATGGGGTTGTAGTCAATGGTGGGACGTTGGAAATATCCAAATTAGCCACACCAAGTAATTCATCATCATGGGTAAGATCCCAATCGTAGACTTCGACTAATAAAATTTGTCTTGATCTTGAAATCATTGGGAATTCAGCGGTTTCATTCCAGGTAGGGTCCAAAGTCTTCTTCTTCTTGTCGGTCTTGTAGACCTTCATTCCATCAACTTGGATAACACACATTGGATCGGACTTACCATTGGAATCAACAGATTTCAAGTTTTCAGCACCAACAATTTCCAATTTAACCTTACCGACATCCAAAATGGTATCCAATGGAGCCAATTTAACTGGTGAAGGAATATATTCTAATTGAACATCGATGAAGTTACGGTTACCAAGGTTTAATCTAATTGGTTTCTCGAAAGATTTTTCATAAATATCAAGGGTATTGTACATCTTTTCAACATAGACTTGACTTGATTCAGTAACTTCAGCAACTTTAGCAACTCTGAATACCAAATTTGAGTTTGGTAAATCACGAACAAAAGTTTCACCAATTGAAGCGGTCGTTAATCTTTTGCCTTCAGTACGAGGAGACACACCAGATGGGAATGCATGTTCATCAAACAATGTGTGGACATAAACGTCAGCTTTTTCGAATTCACCACCCAACAAATGAACTGCCATGTCACCAGCTCTGTATTTGATAGCATCTTGTAATTTCATTTCAATTCTTGGTGGTTCCTTAATGTGATGGCTCTCAATTTCCACCCATTCAAATTCATCAGGGTTTTCTTTGTACATCTTTTCGTCTCTAGTATACTTTTCCTTTTGTTGTTCTTCTGTTTCTTCCAATTGTTTGAAGTACTCAATCTTATTATGCAATTGGGACAAGGAGTATACTGGGATTGTTGGGTAAAAGGAAACAGAATAAAAAATGGAACCAACCGGTTCGGTATTAAACAAAACTGGTTGTTCAATAATCTCATTAGATCCATCGTAACCTAAAAAGTATCCTTCTTCATTCTTTTTCAAATAGTCAGCAATATTAATGGCAGCAGTGCCCAAGGATCTATCTTTACCTTCTGGTTCAGCATCCATAAGTTGAAGCAAGTAATGTTGATGCTCATTGGCGACTGGCAAAAAGTAAACTGAATCCCATTGAGGATTCACAGTTTCAGCAATGGTTACTGTCTTGGCTCTCAACTTACCATTCAAAAGAACTCTCACATATGGATCAACGTAACCAACAGATTCCAAGTTCTTAAGGCCTTTAGCTCCTCTCAAATGTAATCTCATACCACCAATTGGGGCGTTAAGAACAACCTTCGAACTAGTGGCTTCGTCAATGGCCAATGGTTTCCAACCAGCAGTAAGACGAACTTTTGGAGCTGGTCCATCTTTCGAAATGGTAGGACAAGTGAACCATTGTTGTCCTCTCTTAGTTTCAAATACAACATCTTGTAAATTGACTTCCAAGTTAGCAACAATACTGTCGTCCACAGAATCTCTAACCAAAACTTGTATAGAAGTGTCAGCTTTTTGGAAAATCAAACTTTCAAATGATTCATTCCATGATGGTTCGTTAGTCTGTCTCAATCTACGACAGCTCTTGACTTTTTCGTTGTTGACATAAATTTCTGCATATGGATTCAATAAACCAATGGCAGAATTGGAGATATCCAAATCTCTTCCTTCGTGCAAAGTAAGTTTCATGATACCAACTTCGTTGTCTGTGTTAACTTCTTTGGTACCGTCTTCCAATACAATAGGTTCAATAGTTGGGAAATACTTGATATCCAATTCGATTTTACCGACAACCTTACCTCCTTCCATGATATTTTTGGTTAAGCCTTGAATATTTTCTTGTTGTAACAATTCACCCAAGCCAAATTCACAGTTACCAATCAATTGATCATCCATCTTATCTTCGATAAGATTATAAACATTAAAGTTCAAGAAATTTCCTTCCAATTGATTAACCAAGATGGTTTTTGTTTCAACAAAGACAGGATCATTAACCAATTTCTTGGTTTTGGTTCTTTCATCAATCTTTGCGTTATTGGAAACTTTAATTTGGACATATGGATTAAGACTTTTTGGTTTAGTAGGGTTACCAGTTTTTAATTTTTTGCAGCGCTTAACGGTAACTTCCACGACACCAATTGAGTCATTAGATTGAGCAGCCATGATTTCTTCAACATCAACGTCAAAAGAATTTGGGGCATAGAACATTGGTCTCAATGTAGAGTGGATAATACCATTAACGAATTTCGACAACCCAGGGATGAAGGACATGATATCAATACCAAAAGTATCACCACCAACAGGTTTCAAGGCGTAGTTGATTTCAGGTGGTTCCAAGAATTGAACAGAAACCATTTTCACGTGAGGGAAATTCTGTGAAAGTCTCAACTTAACCTTCATTCTACCAGTAAAGGACATATCTTCGACAAGAATTGGTAATGTCTTGGAAACAAATGCCTTACCAACGGTAACACCAAGGGCAACTTTAGGATCAATCTTTCTCTTGATTTCATTCTTAGTCATATCGTCAGTATCAGTTGGAGCGAAGGAGAAATCCCAGTCCATTTCAATAAGATCTTGACCGGTCTTGGAGTATGATTTGATAGCATTGACTCTTGGTGCTTTAGAACCCAAAGTGAATTCATCCAAAGATAATGCATCGATACCAAAACCAGGAGCTTGATCTTTCAAAATCTCATTTGCTTGGAACATAACAGTTTCAGAAAATGCAGGCATGTAAATAACCCAAAATTTATCCAAAAAGGAGTTCATCCATTCCATAGTTTCTACTTCATTCTCCAAACGATCATCTGCTTTAACCCTAGTCAAGTCATCTCTGATATTTCGGTTGAATCTTCTCATTTCACCACGGTAAACGGAGTTAGTGAATAATAAGACAACTCCAAGGGACAAAAATCCACCCCCGATTCTTGCAAGTAACCAAGCAAAGAAACAGGTTCCGATCATCAACGAACAATTCCAGTACCAATCACCATAGAAATGGTCAATGATGTATGCTTCCACTTGTTTAGTGTTTTGTAATAATGCAGCTTTATCTTTGGTATCTTTGATATCCCATCCCCCAACACTCTTCCAGGAGAAGGTGGCATTATCTCTAATTCTAGGGGGTTGAGCTGGCTTTGGAACTTCAGGAGGTGCTTGTTTTGGTGGTTTAGGTTGATTGCTGAACCCATTGGCAGAAGGGGTCCTCTTGTTTATATCAGCACGAACTTTCTTGTTAAACTCATCAATGTCTTCCTTCCCTGGAATAGCAGCAGATGGACTGCTCTCTCTGGGTTTGTTCTGGTTTTTCTCCTCTGACTGTATTCAATTGTTAGTAAGAAAGGTACAAGAAGGGTGTTGTGAACGTCAATCAGGAAAACACGCTTATCTTGACACTGGTGGTTAAGATTGCTACGTGTTGATCTAGTTCATACTTGGGGTCATCACCCAACGCGAACAATGGTACTAGCCGCGAAGGAAACATAATAAAAAATAAACGTTACATACCTGACTTGGAGCACTCATTGAGGAATTGTCTTAGTATTTAGTATTAGAACCAGTCAATTGGCAAGTTAAAACTGGAAACAACTATTGTATAAAAGAGCAAAGGGAAGGAGGAAGGGGAAAAGAAAAAAAAAAAAAAAAAAAGAAGTAAGAAAGAAAAACAACAAAACAAAAATTCCTAAACCAAATGAAATTCGGAATCTGAAATTTCCCCTTTTTCTTTGTGTGTGTTTTACGTTTGCATTTTTTTTCTTCTGTTCCTCGTAACCTCCTAATATAACTTATCAGGCTGTGTGTGCTTCGGGGTATAGAGTAATATTCCCTTCATTTTGCCACATAGACAAATGTACTGATATCATATAATTTATTAACAATAGTCTACCAGTTACTTGGGGTTAATTTTTTCTTTGGTTCAAATTATCATAAGTGTCAAGATTGCTGGGAATCCACGTCAAGCAGCAACTCTAAATTATTGGCCAGGGTTCGGGCAAATTATATAATCCACACGGAACGTTATGGCGAAAAAAAAAATAATAAACAAAATCATAATCATAATAATAATAGTAGTCGTAATAATTGAGTTTTGATTTCACCTTTCTCCCATAGTCTCGTATACGAGATATCGAGAACCTAATGGCCTCCACTTAATAAATCTATATCTCGTGACATTTAGTACTCTTAGAGGGACGCAGCGATATTTGTAAGTTCGGCAATTCAGTAAGGTACGAGCAGTGGTACCTGTATGGATTATTCGTAAACGGCGGATTCTCTTCTTCTTTTGCCTAGTCCTTCAATAATTCAAACTACATCCAAGAAGGTTTTTAATTACAATTTGTTTATCTACTTTCATTTTCTCCTGTTCATATATTCATTGCAATTTTTGATTGAAAATTGTTGCGAAATTCAAATAAAATTTTTTACGCTTGTTACCAAGCCTCAACCATTCTTTTTCTCCTTCATGAAACAATGTACTAAGTAAAACAATACAATACGCTCTACAATCAACATAGTTTAGTTTAAAACCCCGAAACATTAGTTATTTTTATATTACTTATGTGTATTTTTCATTATGTTTTTATACAAAATAAAATAGAAACGTAAAGAAAATGCAAAAGAGAGAAACTATATTGTACATTTAAAAAGAACAGAATCATCTTCTATTATTTATTCCTGGTAATCTCCTTAAACAGATTCTAAAACGACATCCTTGAAACCAGAAGAAACTTTTTTACCTTTTTCTTCAGAGGAACCTTCACCGTGCAAAGCCAATAATGAACCCAAGTCGAATTTTGGTTGTTTCAATAATTTAACTTTTCTGATGTGGACGTTTTGTAATGGGAAGATAGTTTGAGTAGATTTTTCAATTTCACGGCCAATGACTTCTGGAATCAATTTGGAGGTCAATTGAGCTAAGGTACAGTTGGAAACTTCTCTTTGCATAATTTCAATCATCTTCTTTCTAACTTCTCTCAATTTAGAAGATTGAGCGTAAGTGGTTTTCTTAATTTGGTTAGCTTGTCTCTTGGTGAAGGCAATAGCGAAAACTCTCAAGATGTAGTCATCAGCAGTCTTGACAGTGACGTTAGCTTCAACCAAAGATTGCCATTTTCTGACCAAAGATCTTAATTTGTCGGAAGTGAAATCCAAACCGTGGAAGTTGGTCAACAAGTTTTTACCTTGGACTTCGTCAACTCTCAATTTGACTTTTCTGTAAGAGTGGTCTTCAGAACCTTGCAAGTCAGCTAAACAGACTTCAAAGACTCTACCTTTTAAGCCATCAGCGGCGTTCTTTAAACCGGTAGATCTGTTGATTAAAGTCTTACCAACGTTTCTGTTTTCGAAAGTGGTTGGAGCTTTGATGTCAAACCAGTCTTTTCTGGTGAATGGGTCAACGACCTTCTTTTTTAAACCTTTCTTTCCTTTAGACAATCTCTTGTTTTTACCGACAGCCATGATGTACTTGAGTTGGTGATTAAGTTAAACAAAGTAACAAGTAAAAAAAAAAATCCCAATAAAAAATTTTTATGATACAGACTTGCAAAAAAATTTCACTAGTATTGGGAGAGAAAGCAAAGGCAATGCGTGAGACAGAGCGAGAGAGAGAGAGAGTGTGTGTGATACTGAGTGAGCGAGAGACAGAGAGAGTGGAAGGGTGCGTGTACGTGTGCGCGACTCCCTAACCCAGACTACGACCTAAGCACTCCCCAGTAGTTTGTCTTCGCACCATGGAAGAGAAAAAAATGCTAACAAATAGGTGTGCACTTAGCACAAAAATATCAATGTGCAGGAAGTATATTGTTAGTAGAGAGGATGATGCGATGCGTCCTGGAACTGAACATGTGACAAGGGTTAGAACCCTAAATAAGACGCGACATTTTGCCGAACAGACAATGTCGCGTTGAGTGGTAGTACTTTATAATCAAAATGTAAACAAACAGCATCTAAACATTTCCGTGTCGAACAAAATCAAACAACCAACCAGAAAAAAAATCCAGTAACTAGTTGATATCAAAGAAGCAAACAACACGTACAAACACCATTAGAGCATATACACAGTTCATCCAATGGAACAAGAAAATACACAAGATCAAAACAACCAGTATGTCATTCTCATTCTTATTACTAAACATCTGGGACTTCGTATTTACTAACACGCTACAACAACAGAGTTGCATTGAAGATTGGATTGATAGGAGACTCGCAAATTGGCAAAACGTCACTAATGGTGAAATATGTCGAAGGGTCATTCAACGAAGATTATATTCAAACATTAGGTGTGAATTTTATGGATAAGAAAATACAGATAAAGAATACGACGATAACGTTCTCGATATGGGATCTCGGAGGACAGAAGGAATTTACCAATATGTTACCATTGGTGTCGAACGACGCCGTAGCCATCCTATTTATGTTTGATCTAACAAGAAAGTCAACGTTAAACTCGATAAAGGAATGGTATCGACAAGTCAGGGGATTTAACAAGACGGCAATCCCGTTCCTAGTGGGAACAAAATACGACCAATTCATAGATTTACCATTCCAAGATCAAATTGAAATTACACAACAAGCTACAAAATTCGGGACTGCAATGAAGGCACCGGTGATATTCTGTTCAACAAGTCATTCGATAAATGTTCAAAAGATCTTCAAAATAATATTATCCAAAGCGTTTGATTTGAAATTGAATCTAGATCAGATAGAGAATATCGGAGAACCTATCTTAATCTACAAGTAATAATGAAAAACATAAAAACACGTCACCTGTAATATTCTTTAATTTTTTTTTTCCCCTTAGGTTTTTAATACTCAGCATGATATCAATTTACTTCTCTCTCCAATCATCTATAGTTTGTCTTCTCCAATTTAATGTTAAATATAAAGTTAATTTGTAACAATTAGATAGTATTAGTGGCTGTTAGTTTTTTTTTTTTTTCTTTGTACCTTTCTGGCTCTCTATCTCTCTTCCTCCCTTTTCGTTTGTTTAGATATTCCCATCAACCGAAAAAAAAAACATACAGACAACAAAAGATCAATTGGGGTTAATTGTTGCAACACAGGCAAAGACATACTACACACATGCAATGTACTGCTACAAGGGGTGGGAGCATAGACTCGATATAGACAATAGTGATAGTTCAAATGAGACACCTGAACCACGAAGAAGCGCAAGAAGTTCAAGAACAAAAGGCATTTCACAATTAAGTACAGCAAACCAAGACAAGATTATCTTGGTTAGAAAGGAAGATGGGGTTGAATTTAAAATCGGTGATGCGGTTGAATTACTTCAAAAGGACGAGCCGGCACCTCAACTCTGTATTATTAAACAAATTACTTGGGGTACTAGTGAGTTCATCTTAGTCCATGTTGTTTGGTTAATCAGACCTTCTGAAATTAATTCACTACCTGATGGGTTGGTTAAAGAAAACGAGGTGTTTTTGAGTCCATACATATCCGAGGCGAAGTATCACGAATTCATTCGTCATATCAATCTTTTGTCCGAGGATCAATTTAATGATATAATTATCGATGATTCTAATTCAAATAATACATTCCTTGTGAGACGAATTGCTGATGATTATGGAAATTTCAGTGAACCATTCGATTACAAAGAATTCCACGACCTTCTACAATCAAATTCTGATGCATTTTTAGAAAAGGTGACTAGTGAAGTGTTAAGTTCAGAAGCCGGACATATAGGTTCAACTAGACAACGGGGAAGAACTCGCACAATGGTAAACGCAAATCCTCCAAATAAAAAGAAAGCTCAAGTTGAGAAGCCGGTTTCACAAACCAAAACAACTAAGAAGGAAACCAAGCAAATCAAGCGCTTAACAAAACAACCAGCAAAATCAAACAATGTCAAATCCTCAAAAACAGATACTCAGGATGAAATAAGCAGTAAAGCTGAGATCACTACCAAGAGAGCTAAATCAATTAGACTGAAAAAACTGGATGTCGATCCAATTAATCTGGCGGAGTTCAATGATTCTGCCTCACAAAGTGATTATGATGTCAAAGACGAAGATGACGACGATGAGTTCGACGAAGAAAGTGGTTCAGGGGGAGAAGAAGTGGAAGAGGATGAAGATGACGAATTTGACGAAGAAGAACTAGAATCAAAACCTAGAAAGAGAAAGTCTTCACCAAGAAAAGGTGCAACTCCTTCTCCTAAACGAAAAAATACAAAGCAACCAGCGACAAAGAAAGGTATTGAAGAATTGTATTCTGCCGTCACACCCACCAAGAAAATCAAATATACAACTTTAGATAGGGCATCATTGCCCGTATTTTTATCACCAACCAAACATGCACCAGATAGCTTTACTGACCCTACATCCCACGCATTTAAAGAAATGAAACAGAAATTGCACACTTCTCAAAAGTTAAATGCCTTACCCGGCAGAGAAGATGAATTTGCAATGATTTATATGAACTTGGAATCTGCAGTCAACGAGGGAACTGGTTGTTGTGTATACGTAAGTGGGGTTCCAGGTATGGGTAAGACGGCAACCATCAAAGACGTGATTCAACAGATGACTGCATCTCAGGCAAATGGAGAGATTAAACCATTTTCATACTTGGAATTGAATGGTTTAAAATTGTTGAGTCCAAATGTCGCTTACGAAATGCTTTGGGAACATATTAGTCATCATAAAGTTAGTGCATCTAATGCTGCCCTACTTTTGGAAGAATATTTCAAGAAGGATGAAAAAGATAGAGAACCTTTGATTGTGTTGATGGACGAGTTAGATCAAATTGCAACCAAGAAGCAAAATGTCATGTACAACTTTTTCAACTGGCCAACATATAACACGTCTAAATTAATCGTCATTGCTGTTGCTAATACCATGGATTTACCTGAAAGAGTTTTATCTAACAAGATCTCGTCCAGATTGGGTTTACGTAGAATACAATTTAGAGGTTATACGTTTCCACAGTTGGGAGAAATTATTACCCATAGATTGGAGATGATTACAAAGAACAATAGAAGAAAAGTCACAATATCACCAGATGCCATTGGTTTCGCATCAAGAAAAGTAGCCAGTGTGAGTGGTGATGCTCGTAGAGCGTTAACCATTTGCCGAAGAGCGGTAGAGATTGCCGAAAAGCAATATTATGAGGAGAATAAGAATCAGCAGAACAGGGGTAACGAAATGGACGAAGAAAACTCGGCACCTTATGAAGTATTAATTTCCCACATATCTGCTGCAATTAATGAATCGGTCAATTCACCGTTGGCTCAGTACATTGGAACATTACCATTTGCATCAAAATTAGTTCTTGTGTCTATGTTGAGAGTGTCGAAAAGAACGGGATTTACTGAAAGCAAGTTGGGTGATATAATTGGTGAAATGAAGAATTCCCTTATAATGTCTACTGACCCAAAGAAAAAGAACGAAAACGAACTAGATGTAATAGATATATTATATACTGATAAAGCATCTGGTGACGACAATGAAAGCAGCCTGAGTATGAATTTGAGAATTCATTTCTTCAAGCTGATTATTGCATCATTAGTTGAAGCTGGTATCATTGAATTGCAGTCTTCAGCTGGTGAAAGATCCAAGTTGGTTCAATTGAATGTATCCGAAGAGGAAATTGTATCCGTATTGAAGAGAGACAATCAGATAACAAGTTTCCTATAATTATTAAATAGTCTTAATAAGATATATATACAATTTGCAATTGATATAATTGTTGCAATAGAGTGCTCATCTCACAAAACCAAAAACTTAAAAATAAAAAAAAAAAAAAATTATTCATCTCCAGAAACTCAGCTCAACTCAACCTACATAACATCAACACCCAAGCAATATGACCACACTGATAGACCCAACTGACTACGTTGAAGTGGAAAATGGCACATTAACATTCCAAGATGCAAAGCAACAAGCAAAATTCGAACTTGCAGTGTGCATGGCCATTTACAAATGGGAAGAATTAACTACTGCCGTGGATAACAATTGGGGAGGACCTAAGTCATCTGAAAAGAGGGATTGGATATCTGGAATTGTTATTGATTTATTCACCGAATCCAATATTGTTGATATTCAATTAATTGAAGAAACATTATTATATGCCATGGTTGATGAATTTGATACTCAAATAGATAATGATTCCGCTTTGGAAATAGGACATTTGATTATCAAGTTTTATAGAGATGTTATGGTTGAAAAATATGCCTTGATTGATGAAATGTATGAAAAATGGCAAGTTAAGCAAAATGTTAAGAGTGTTAATAAGGTGCATGTTGAAAATGATCCAAATAACCCAGATGTAAGTGATGACGATAATGAAGAGGATGACGATGATGGAGAAGATAACCATGGCCCTGATCACGATGGAATGGATATTGATGAACCACAAGAAGAAGTTCCAGAACTAGCTGGACCAATCGTTGATGATGATGGGTTTGAGTTGGTTCAAAGCAAGGGTAGAAGAAGAAGGTAAATCATAATAATAGTATATATATATATATATATTTTATAGATAATTATCTATATAATAGATAAATAGGTTTAATTGCCTTTAACGATGACAATTCATGATGCAAAAAAAAAAAATTACCAAGAATCCAACATCAACTCATTGAATTTCTAGGAGTATTACTTCTAGTATTGCTTCTACTTCTATTCAAAGTGTTCAAAGAATGCAAACTTGAAACAGAATTTCTATAAGGTCTTCTTTGGAAATACATTTCCTGTTCTTCCATAGGAGTCGATAACCCAGATGGTAAAGGAGATGCACCAACAGAACTAATATGGGGAGCACTATTGAATCTAAACTCACTAAATCTTCTAGTCATGTCATTTAAACTACCTGGAGTTGAAGGTACTGCATGGTTGACTGATTGATTGTTAGCTCCAGTATGTCCATTCTGAGCATAACCGTTAAGCCTTGAATTCAAGCTAGCAAAGAAACTACTTCCCGAATTGGTTTCAACTTTGAAAAGTTTAATGTTTGTGCCAGACCAACAATTAATATTGGTCAAGGAGTTACTCACCCATTCTAAATCCTCATTTATATTTCCAAGTGAGTTGCTGTCGTTCGAATTGTCAAATTTTAAGAAGTTGGACCAATTCAGAGTTAACTTGTTTGTGATGTTCTTAACTATCTTATAATTATTTGAACTTGTACCGGAATATGATTTTACTACCTCCCCGGAGTTATAAATTTGTCCATAAAGCAAGGAAATATACCAGCCCAATGATAAATGATTCCAATTAAACTTCAACAAATCAATCGGCGTGTCAGGGAGCAAATCATACGGTATCTGTGATTTATTCTCTTCGATCACTCCAGTAAAGTCCGCATTAGCTATGCGTTGTACAAGTTCAAAACTATCAACGCTCGATCCTTGCACACGAGACCAAACCTCATTCAAAACAACTTTCAAATATGGTATAATGATAGTTAAAACTACTGCTAAGGAATCATTACCAGCCCAAGTTTTGCCCAATGGACTATCTTTCTTCATCTTTTCCCTAGCCTTTGCCGACATCCCTGTAGGTAATGATGGTCTCAATGACGCTTCTATGCTTTCAGTTTCGGACATGGTTTCCTGTAATGGTTCTTCATATCTATTTGAAGGGATTGGAATGGCATTCACAGTGGAATGGGAGTCGATCTCCTGATTACTGTTATTATTATGCTGTGGATGATGACCAGTCCTACTAAAATAATCCTGCTCTTGCTGATTTTCGACAGAATCACTTTCCAGGTTTATTGATTGTTCGTCAATTTTGTCATCAATCTTGGTTAAGGAATTTCCTCTAAAAAAGACGCCACTAAAACTGAAAATTGTATTCCACAATTCATCATAGATTTTTTCATTCTTCAACATGCAAAACAACAACATTCTAGACGATGCTGGAGATTTCAAAACCGCAGTACTAACTGCCCTAATTAACAATGCAACAATATCAGCATGGGACGCTTTCTCCAAGATGAAATCACGTCTGCTTAACGTGGCTATTAGTTGAATGATTAACGAGGATGATTGATAAGACAATCCACCTTTAGGGTTGGCATTGTTGAGCTTTTTGTATTTGTCATTTGTCAAAGTGGCAGTATCGTCTTCTTGAGAAACTGGAGGTATAAGGTTGTATAGGGTTTCAATCAAGGTTTTCAACAATAGTTCTGGCAATGGTGCCGAATTCGTCATGTATGAAGATGCAGGGGTTTGTGGTGAACATGTTGGATCATTCAATAGAATGTTACAAATCTGGCTCACCAAAAAATCTCTTGTAGTGATGGGTGTGATTGACAACTTGTAACCAGAAGGCAAGACGTTATAGAATTCAAATTGTGGTGGTGATGAGGAAAATGACTTAAATAAAGGTTCTAAAAACCCGTTTTCTTGAATAGACGACAAGTATAATAGTAAATAAACACAAACAAACACCAAGTTTTTGTACTCCACCTTGCCATGATACGCAAAAACGTAATACAATAAAATCACCATTAATTCCAGAATGTATTTTTTACCAATTATTGTCACAAAGTTCTTGTTACTTTGAAGCAATTCCCAGATCAACATGGCAGCCTCTGTACTCCAGAGCGATGGTCTGTTGTTTCCGCCGCCTGGTTTTAAGATTGAAAATGCATCCAGCTCTTCATCTTTGGCATTTATCAATGGAGTCCTTAAAATATTAATTAACGATGATGCAATGAATAACAATTCGTTTTCTTTGTGAACCTTCCCCATATAAACTCTGGCCATGTTGTATGGTTTTGCAACCAAACCTCCATCCATCAAAAATTTCAACTCAGATTTTTGAGGTAGTGGGTAAACGGTCATCAAAGTCAATAATTGAAATGCATAACTTGTACATAAATATCGAATTTCACGATATTCTGCTTGGTCAAAATCTAGTCCGTTTTCAGTTGGCGAAGATCTTGATGAACGACATGACAAATTCAACAATGACGATACCAAAGTTAATAATTCTATTCTTGGAGTAATCGACACCAAGAGGGTCAAAAATTTAGAACCATGGGTCGTAACTTTTGAAACTGATTGATAAAATGATTCTGAACAAAGTGTGATAAGCAACTTCAATACTTCTGCACGGTTGCTATCAATTGTCAGATTCGGATTTTGGTATTTGGAAGAGTTTCCAATACCTGGTTCCCATACATGCAAACATTTCTTACCCGAATTGTTGGGTTTGCCGTTCATTACAGTAAAGCCCTCGATGAACAATAGATCTACCAAACTCAAGACCAATTGCACTGCCGTACAAGTGATAATATGCTCGAATTTTATTTGTGGCTTTTCTGGAACATAGTCTTCCTCTTCAGCATGAGTGGTATCTTGTAATCTTCGTAGACAGACCATGGGGTCAAAATCATTATTCCAAAATATCTCAATTTCCAAGTCATGGGTATAGTTGTCAAGTTCGAAAACATAAGGCAATAATTTGTTTAAAAACCGTATACAGTTGAGCAACTCGATATACCCATTATTGGAAATTCCAGTTGTTGATGCCTCCTTGGCGGCAAAAATGATCTTCTGAGATAACTTCTGTATTAACTGAATCATGTTCATCAAGTTTTGCTGTCTCACTTTCTTAACATCTTCAACAGTTAGGACTTCATATATGTCATTTGAACACGTCGGTTCTTGCCAAAACCGATTCCAAAATTCATTATTGGTTTCATCGGTGGGGATTATATGTCCTTGGCTAAGTTTCAAGAAATGATATCTAAAATTCCCTTTTTCTTCAGCAGTTTTCATCTAGGAACTTAGAAACAAACAAAAAAAAAACTAAAAAAAAAAGACAAGAAACAGAAATACGGGTTAGCAAAATGTAGGGGGGTAATGATTTCTAATTCTATAAGTGTAACTAGAATGGATAGCGAGCTGTGGTAGTGTGGGTTCAGGAGGTTCTCTTGAAAATTTTTGAAACCTGTAGTAGAAGATTTTGTTGGTATCATCTTTGTAAGATTATTTTGTGCGGAATGAGGTGTTGCTCTCCCCACCAACTGCCCAATAAATTAATTTGTTGCCGGAGCACGATACTCTCAGTGATTGACGCAACAATTACGTCTCCAAGCGAACCATACATAAAGAGATCCATTGTCTTCTGATGATGTAATTGGACCGGTGAGAGACATCCCTTAGCTGAGACACACATAGAAAATGGTTTGTCTATATACATATCTGCTACACCCAAGAAACCCGTACCCGCGTGGTATCGATTTTTCCTACCATTGTTGTTCCGATCCCTTATCTTCAATCAAATGTAATCTACTAATGTAAACACTTTATTATACACCATAAACATGTCATAAAAAAGGAATAAATAAACGTATAATATATATATAATATAGTAGCAGAATTTCAACCCAACTTGTTTCTCTTAGTCTTGTAACTGCATATATCCTGTTCGTCATGATATCCATCTGATTCACGTCTTGTTTTCATACCAGCAATAGAAGCATATCCAACATCCACATTCATGCCAGCGCCATATTTACCAACTCCGTTGTTATTTTCATCGTCCACATCATATTCCATGTCATTGTCATCCAAATCATCAGCTTGACCATTATTGTAAATTGCTTCTGGAGTCATAGTATCGGAATCGTCATTCATTGTCTGTGTCATATCTAATCTGGGTAGTTCATTATACTGATCTCCATAGTATTTGTCGTCGTCATCATCTTCTTCGTCACCATCGTTATCATTGGCATAGGTATTGGAAACGACGGAAAGAGCATTATAAATATCATGCAACTTAGAACTCAAGTTATTAAATAGCGGGTTGATAGCATTACTGATCCATCCATTAGATCTAATGGTAATATAATTCCCGAGGATTTCATTATCTTCGATGTTCAAATATATGAAATCTCGATTAAGTCCATGAAATATTATAGTAGGATATGTGATTTCAACACCAATATGATTGTCATTAAACCAAAATATCACACTGCAGTTTAAAACAAATAATGAAACCGAAGAAAGATTCAAATCTGGGATATTTATATCGCATGATATACTAAAGTCATTGCCTCCGCCATAAATCACAAGTTTATCCTCCTCAATAAAGTCTAACTGTGGTGAAGATGCTTGGTAAAGGGTATAAGGAATGGTGTTCTCTATACTTGGTGGTTCATGTATTAGTCTCACAGCTTGATTCATCTATTGCCAAGTTTAATTATATTCTATACTAGTAATACTAGTCGTACAGAAGTGGAAGATGTGGTATGTTCAAAGTTGTAAAATACTGGTTACAGATTTTTTTTTTTCCAAGTACCCTCTTTACGTGATGTACACCACAGTTTACCATGTACTTATAAAGAATATCTATTTTTATAAAAGAAAAGCATCAGACATCCACTCTTTATGACTAAATCTCTCCACATATTACGTCTAATAATATTGGCAATAAACAAGGCTAGTGGGACACGTGTGTTGCTTCTTCATGTACGTCTCAATCAACGAGTAGATAGTTAGTCATCTCTTATTGGTAGCGTAGCATCACTGAGAAATTGAACAAAAGCAAATTCAACAATTTCAGGGTGTACCTGGTTCTTTTTTGTTTGTCACTTTAACAATTACCAAAGAGTACGCTTACGCTTATGGATTTTATTAAAGAGAAGAAATTATCATAATCAAATTCTACATTTATGCAAGCTACTAAATATACCCTTTAAATATTTTCCGTTTTTTTATATATTAACATGTAAAGTAAGAAAATATTCTAGAAACCTAACACATTTATAAATGTTGACCCAAGTAATATTTTTTTAAAATACAAATGATGAATTGGTGGGGAGTGAAGTTTTGGTAATGTACAAAAGAAAATTGTTGAAACAAAATACAAAAGTAAGATAATAACCTTCTTAACGGTAAGATTTTTGGAATCTTGCTCTGGCACCACGACCACCGAATTTCTTTGGTTCCATTCTTCTGGAATCAGCAACCAACAAGGTTTTGTCGTAAGAAGCAAAGATTTTCTTCAATTCGTTCTTAGAAGCTTCATCAACGAATTTTTGGTGGTAAGCAATCAAACCTTTAGCAATGGCTTGTCTGATAGCGTAAACTTGAGAGACGTGACCACCACCGGTAACTTTAACTCTGATATCAATACCTTGGAATTTGTCCAAACCAACCAAAGTCAATGGTTCGTAAACTTTGAATCTTAAGATTTCTGGTTGAACCAAGGTGATTGGGGAACCGTTAATTTTAATTAAACCTTTACCGGCTTTAACGTGAGCAACGGCAGTAGCAGTCTTTTTCTTACCAAAAGTCTATAATGAAAAAAAAATGTTAGTAAAACAATGTTATTTGATATATTGAGATCTGGTACCAGATGGGTGGGAGAGAGTCATTATCAAGTAGGTATGATTTGCATGTTATTTTTCTTCCTAATTTGATATATTTCATGAAGTTTTAGGTTTCTTTATTTATATAATTTGAACATTTTGGTCTAGTGGTCCTTCACACAACATTTATACTCGTTGGTATCACTCATAAATTTTCAAACACTGAATTTAGTCTCTTTCTATCTCTCTTTCTCTCTGATGACTTGACTATGATATCTCCATCGAATTATCTCGTTGTATCTCTCATTTCCATGTTGGTTGTACATACTTGAACAGATTGGGTGGACATATTGTGTTGATGCTTAACTTAGTAGTAAAAAGGTATCAAGATTTCAAAAATTTTCCTAAGTATCTTTGAAAAAAAAACTTTTGTTAATGCGTACAAGTGAAAGTGTCTGGCGTGTGCGAGTGAGAGAGCAGGACCTTTGTGAGTGTGCAGTGCGTGAACAAACAAAAAAAAATAAATGTGTAAGAGTGCGCGCAGTTGCCATAGTTAAGAACACAATCCTGTACACTGTTAGGGTTGTAGCCCTAGATTGTGTACAGTACGCACTACATATTTTCCCTCATATTGCCCTTTCCTTACGTAGTTTGGCACACAGTAATTTGATTTTTGTATTCTGCGCACACAAACGAATTTTTTTTTAGCTTAGACGCACACCCGCACACACACTCTCTCTCACAGAGACTACACACAGCTCCTACTCTCTCTCTCACCAATCCAGGTCTCGCACTATCGGTTTGATTCTCACTTCATTCACGCACACTTTGAAAAATTTTCTTACAATTTGAATTTTTTTGAAGACTTTAGTATACCTCCAAGTTTATCGACCAGACAACAACAATGGCTATTGCAAAGAACTTACCATTATTGAACAACCACTTCAGAAAGCACTGGCAAGAAAGAGTCAGAGTTCACTTTGACCAAGCTGGTAAAAAAGCTTCCAGAAGACAAGCCAGATTGAGAAAGGCTGCTAAGATTGCCCCAAAACCAATCGATTCTTTAAGACCAGTTGTCAGAGCTCCAACTGTTAGATACAACAGAAAAGTCAGAGCTGGTAGAGGTTTCACCTTGGCTGAAATCAAAGCTGTTGGTTTAACTCCAAAATACGCTAGAACCATTGGTATCTCCGTCGACCACAGAAGACAAAACAAATCCCAAGAAACCTTCGATGCCAACGTTGCCAGATTACAAGAATACAAATCTAAATTGGTTATCTTTGACAAAAAGACCAAGGCTTCTGAAGTTGCTTCTTACGAACAAGTTGGTGTTTCTGCTACTTTCCCAGTTAAACAACAAGCTCCAGAATCCGGTTTAAGAGCTGTTGAAGTTCCAGAACAAACTGCTTACAGAACCTTGAGATTGGCCAGAAACGACAAGAAATTCAAAGGTATCAGAGAAAAGAGAGCTAGAGAAAAGGCTGAAGCTGAAGCTGAAAAAGCTAAAAAATAAGCAAAGCACTATGCATTGAAGAGGAGAGAATGAAAGATGAAAAGATGTCTAGGAGAGTTGTATAATATTTTAGGAGAATCCTTTCTTTTTAATTATATATATTATTAATATAAAGGGTATACGAAAATAAACCGTTTTGTATTTAGAGGTTTAAACAATAAGTAGTAACACGGATGTTCCTTGGTGAATATATATGGTAGACCAAAAGTTCTTCTGTTCTCTTACTTTTTTCTTTTTTGTATTGCTAGCATGGTTACAACCTGGCACTCAGTTGTGTACACCCTCATCGCAATATGGATGCAAAAATGATAAATCAAGAACTTACATACTTGTAGTCAATGTTACAATTATTCGATTTTAACTATTTACATTTAGATTTAGATTTGTAGAAGATTAATTTTTTTGTACATTCGACTATGCCTATACTAATATTAATAATAAAGAACCCCAAATATTTATGTTCAATTTATCATAAATTTTATATCCAAAATAATAATACAAGTAACATCCAAAAGAAGTTATTAAAAAGTTCTCTAGATTTGAAGCGTTTAATCGAATAAACCGAAACCCATATCGTCATCGGATTCTTCCTTGGCTTCTTCTTCTTTTTCTTCTTCAGCGGCATCTTCACCAGCAGCGGCACCAGCAGCACCACCGGCAACGGCAGCACCAGCAGCTGGAGCAGCGGAAAAGTTGAAGAAGAATTCTTTCAAGTCTTTACCTTCTAAAGCCTTGGCGAATAAATCAGCCCAGATACCTTCAACTTCGACGTTAGCTTTGGTGGTTAAAGCCAACAATTTTTCAGAAGTGATTTCGACATCGGAGTCAGCTAAGATTAAAGCAGCGTAGGATAAAGCAGATTCAGTAGACATTATGATATAGTTCTTAGATACTAGAGATAATCAAATTAAGCAAAGCAGACTATTCTTAGTTAGTTGATTTCGTAGAAGAAGCAGAAAATCGTGAGACAATTTTTTTTCCAGTACTTTTGTTAGAAGGGTTGGTTGGTTGCGTATAGTGCGAAAAGAAGAGAAGAAAAAAAAATTGGTAGCTATAGAGAAGGTGCGAGCACGTGCAGGAAGTTTATTAGGGTTAAAGCCCTGATATCAAAAATTGCTGCAAAAAAACTGTTGGTTGTAAGCGATACATAGAGACAAATTTAAGTCAAGCACTTTGATAATTACAATTGTCTATTATTTTATATACTATCTCTAGCGTCACAGAATTCTAAATACCAACTCTTTGTCCATATTCTGATTCTCTTACCGTAGTAAATGAAAAAACCAGCTGATGCCATAATGACAAACTCAACCACAGCCAAGATGATGAATGTGTTGGTGTTCCCCATCGCATCAATCCAAGGTGAACAACAAAATGTGAATATACATCCGATTACATTGTTAATCACAGCAACTCCAGTCATCATTTCTATGACTAACTCTGGGTATGCGTCCATTAAATATGACATGGACACATCACCGGCACAACCATATCCAAATCCAATAAACCCAAGACCAATATATGTAGGAACCCAACTCCAAACTTGATCAGTGCCGACCGCAAATAATATCAACCCCACAGGAGCAATAATTGCTGGTGGAAACAAGAACCAGAGTCGATACTCTGCTTCCTGGATTCCGTTGTTTCTTTTGGCCAAGAATATTGTGAAATGATCCGATAATGTACCAGCAAAGAAACACCCAATAATAGCACCAATCAAACATGGAACGTTCATGATTCCAACAGCAATGTCACCGTAGTTATATGGTGGGTCATAATATTGATCATCTTCCACTGTGAGATAGAATGTCAACAATGCATTCTGGATACCCCAACATAACCCTGAGTAAATAACCGGTGGATAAAGAAATACTTTTAGTAATAATTTTAATTGGGTCAAATATTGTTTAAACCCGGTACCTTTCAAGTTTGAAGCACGAGTGAACAATGCTGTTCGTTTCCAATATGAAATAGGAAGATCATTGGCACCTTCTTCGAATGTACTATCAACTTCTGAGTCGAAAATTTCGTGGCTTCTAACTATTCCTGGGGACGACTTTTTCTTGTCATCAGCTCTCGCTTCTTCTTTGTCTGACCTTTCTTTACTTGATGTTTTAGATCCAGTCGGGGATACACCTTCCAATTGGTGATTAGCAAATCTACTTCTGTCAAACATTGTTTCATCCAAACAAAACACAATTGCCACCAACACACCAGCACTAATGAAAACAGCAACCCAACCCACCCATCTAAAACCAACATTTTCAACAATGACAGATGCCAAAAGGGGACCAAGATATGTTCCTATGGATGTGGCAAGAATATAGTAAGTCAACACGGAACCAAGGCGATGGGAGAAATATAATTCCGATAAGGATAATTGGACTTGAGCTTCAGCACAGCTCTCACTTATTCCAACAAACAATTGTGACCAGATTGCTGAAGAAGTATCATTAACCAATGCAAACCATACCGAGCCGAGTAACCCAAGTAAAATACAGATGAAATACGTGATTTTTCTTCCGTACAATGACGATAATGGCGTTAAAAATAATGTTCCAAAACCTATACCTAAGAAAAGAACAGCAGCTGAGTTATTCATGGAATCATATGAAATGCCATATATTTGATTCAACTGGTCTTGGACAGAGCCTGCGTCATTCAGCGTAGCAGCTGTAAGCCCAGTAATGATTATGATGATTATAAAGTTTTTGAATTTTCTTAACGAAGTCCAGTTCAATGGGTCGTTACAGGAATTCGATGGTTGTGGGAACAAGATTATATTCCCTTGGGTTTTGACCTTCGGACAACCAGCTTTTTGATTGCTGTTGTTAGATTCGTGATCTAACTCGGATGCAAATATATTAAGTGTACCAGGGATGAAGTTATCATTATCGTGATCATTTATTTGAACATTTGTCTCGACTGGCGAGAGAACAAAATTAAGATCTGGCATTGTAGCACTGTTGTTTCTAAAGGGTTATTACCAAATCTATACTGGTAATAGTTATAAACAGTTTTCCGAAAGAATTTTTTTTTTATATTGGTGGGGGAATCAGATAAATTTATAATTGAGCAGCTAGTAAAGATAACTTCTACTTAGTGTATTCCGTAGGCTTGGCTTAGATATTATGAAACTTTATTCTATTGTTAAAGATTAGGATCTGGATTACCGCAAGTGTTCAACCGTTAGCTTTCTTTTTTTTAGGACAAATGGGGGGATAAGAAAATAATTGTATAGCAGGAACTCTTATCAATTCTTTAATTTCCATCGCAGAAATTCGAGCCTAATGTCACGCGATGCTGGATCAAGAAAAAATTTCACAGATTTTTCAATAAACTATTTAAACTTGTCTAATCGCTCAGGATCTTGTAATTATTAATTCTGGGAAGGGTGTAGTGTGAGTATTGGTATATGTTAATAGTCCAAGATTTCTTGTTCATAAGGTATAGAATAATTTGCAACCATCGGAATTGTCATTGTTAGCCAAGAATTATATGAGGGATGTCAATTTTTTCGTCGTACCAAGTGGGGACCATAATCCACTCGCTGTCCCCATAAACAAAAAGATAACAACAATAAAAATAAAATGGACATTATCCTGATAATAGTTTACAATGACCGTGCCCCCAAATTTGAAAGTGGGTTAAAAGTTAGCTACAGCCTATCTATAACAGATGTGGTTGTGAATTGTGGAGAAGAAAAAGATAACACTTGAATGATAAGTACTCTAAAACGATAAAATATACGGAATTGAATTGCGCAGTTTTTTCCTAAAACAGCCTTGAAGCGATTACTCTTCAGTTGACAGCAAAAATAACAAAACGCAACCAAAAAAAAAAAACATTATAGATTTTATGAACTGCAAAATCCGGTTAACTCCAGTAGTTGTAGATCAACATCGTCATTTATATGGGTATTTTTTTTACAAACATTTTTGTTGTAATTCTAGAGTAAATTTTTAGACTTTTTTTTTTCTTTTGAATCCTTATTCTTTGGGATTATTGTTGAGTTCTTTCCCACTTTCTCCCGGATCAACATATGTGAAATTGAGGAGTGGGTCATTCTTTTCTTAACTAATCCCCTTTCCTCAGCAATGGAAACACGCATAATGGAACAGGAGTGTTCGAGTCTGGTATGTTCACAACAATAGGGAAAAACGAAAAACGAAAAATCAAAAAAAAAAAAATAAAGGACTACATTGTGAGTTTATGTCAGGGTCTCGCCAACATTTCATTTCGTATTGATTTTCAATTGCACATTTCCTGCCGGTAAGGTACATGGGATAACCTTAAAGCGGAGAATGGAGTTCAATAATCTGGTCATTCTTCTAAACTACACTTTACCACTTACACCAATTGTGCTTTCTCCTGTTCCCTTCCCACCAACCCACATGTTTCCTCGAAATTGACACAAAAAGAGCATTTAGTTCTGTTCTTATTCTCACTCATATGACGTCAGAACAAAAAAGAGTCTTTCAAGGTAAAAAAAATGGAATATTTCATTTCTTCTTGTGTCGGCCCAAAATTTCCGTACACCGCGATAAATGCACCAATGCTGCCTCGGATTCCTTGGCTAGGGAACTCATACTCATACTCTGATTCGACAATTTCACCTGTAAGGATGGTTAGAATACCATACAAGACGAAACAAAACAAACAAACGACAAGAAAATAGTACAATTGAATTGGCTTGTCTTGTTGATTGTTTCTTTGGTGTGTCGAAGAGAGACAAAAAATAGCACAGTGGAGGCTAATCTTTTCATTGTAGAAAATGCAAGATTAAAAATGGGGATGTACCCTCACCGAAGTTGGTGGGTTCAAAAGTGTAAGTGTTGTTGGAGATCAAGGTGTTGAAAAGTGATTGATTGTTTGCTTTCTTGATTGTTTGATTGCTTGCTTGCTTTTTCTTCTCTTTGTCGATTGGATTACCAACACCATTGCAAATCTTCGCCTCATTCATTCTCTATTTGATGTTTTTCTGAAACAGCGCAAGTGTGGTTTGTCGCTTGTAACCACATGAAAAGAATACACTCTTTTGTTGTCCCCCCTAGCGTGGCTGCTTTCCTCCCCCTTTTTTTCATTCAAGGAGAGCTGCCGTTAATTTTACATGGAAGTGGCATTAGCTTTTTACATCCAGTCTGGCCGAGGCTAAGCCAAATTTCAAAATTACTAGAGCATAGAAAAAAAAACGTGGCTGCAATTAAATAAAATTACAATGGAACACATGCGATAAGAAGAGATAGCATCGTAACACGTTGTATCAGATACGAATTAGTTTCGATGGAGGTTAGAAGTGTTGACTAATATGATTCGAGTGCATCGTGAGATCTTATTCCCATAGAGGAAAAATGAACACGAAATTTATACCTTTCCTCTATGGTTCAAGTAAACAAGTCAAAGGGAGATGGGACGCGCTTTAAGGGAACAAAACCAAATGAAAAAGAAAAAAAAAAAAGAAACAGAGAGAAAGAGACAAAGCAAAACTAAATAAAAAAAATTGGTTCCGTGGGCCTTTGGCAGTTTCACGTTGGTGTAATTAAATTCTGTATTGATACTGTTTTGCGAAGAAAAATGATACCAAAAATTATGTATCAGTACTTAATGAGATGCAATATTTTTTTTCTTTATTATTTATTTTACAGTTTAACTTTGGTTGGCTCATCCCTTTCACAATATAAATTAAATTCTTAATTGAAAGGGGGGCATGAAGAGAGAAGGAAGATTGAGCCTTCTCCGATCGGGTATGCAATTTTTTTATTATGTTTCCCTTAAGATTCCAATAATTAAAATTTTTGCTGAAAAGAAAAGAAGCTTCTTAAAATAAAAAACTTTATAGTTACGTTTTAGCTTACTTAATTAAACGATGGGCAAGTTTATACACACGGTTATGGCTCAGCTAGAACGGAAAGTGGATACCTCTACTTCTTCTTCTACTTCTGTGTAGGTTTCAAGTCCCACCCACGCGTAACAGCGGAGTGTGTGCAACATTTCAGGTTCACACAGTAGTGGCTTGCGGTTTGTGGTTACGTGGTACTTTTCCATGCTAAGAATACCTCCCCCTGTACACATAAACGACTAGCACCAAACGAGCAGCCAGTGTGTGTGATATAGATTAGAGAAATTTCACGGAACAACTCTTTTTACACATGTACAGCGGTAAAGATATGAAGTAGAATTTAATACCAGTAACACAAAATTCCCTTTTTGTGAGACGTCAACCAGCCCACAGGCAACCACCAAATAACTAATAACCACAGATTATCACATAAAATACTACAACCGCTATTGTATTTTTTTTTTCCTCCTGCATTGTTTATGTTTTAATGCCATTCATGATTTAGCACACAAAATCTTAGAATATGTGGAAGACTAAGAAATCCAGGAAAATTTTGTCTTTCCTTCTAGCTTCTAAAACGAGCTTGGGACAATATAAATACACACCCACATCTTTGATACTTTGATTGACTATATAAAAAGAAGAAGTTTTCTTTTCTATTTAAATTCTTGTTTTTGCTTTAATTCTTTTAGATTTATTTTTCTTTGGTGCTATATCAGTCCTCCCCCCTTCCATTTAATCATCTTCACGGTTATACAGATTTGTGCAGAATTCCTACACTTATTGTCGCACAACTCCCTTTCACACTTTTACATTAATTGGAATTAACTTAGACGGAAAGTCATCTATTTCCTAAACAGCTTCTTTCCCCAAAATCAACCCTGTCAAGGAATATATATATATAACCAAAACAAACCGTTGAAATTACAGAGTTCTACTACAAGTTCGTAGCTGTCATTATCACCAAGAATATTTTTTTTTTTGCACAATATTGATTTTGCATCCACCTTTTGTGTTTTACGCCAACAATTAAAAAGTCTACAATTATGCAATTCTCCTTCCTTTTTTCTTCCTCAGTAATTTTATTACTTGTTCAATGCATCAATGCCTTGGCTATCTCCAAACCATCCTCCTCCAACGGTGTTAAATTCAAAAGAGGTGGTACTGTTGCCTGGGATTACCAAAACGATATCGTCAGAGGTGTCAATTTAGGTGGTTGGTTCGTCTTGGAACCATACATGAACCCATCTCTTTTTGAACCTTTCAAGAATGGAAATGACGAATCTGGTGTTCCAGTTGATGAATATCACTGGTCCCAAACTTTGGGTAAAGAATCTGCTTCCAAAATTTTGCAAGACCATTGGGCTAAATGGATCACCGAATACGATTTCCAACAAATGAGTTCCTTGGGTTTGAATCTTGTTCGTATTCCAATCGGTTACTGGGCTTTCCAATTATTGGACAGCGATCCTTATGTTCAAGGTCAAGTTGATTACTTGGACCAAGCTTTGGAATGGGCTAGAAACCACAACATCAAGGTCTGGATCGATTTGCACGGTGCTCCAGGTTCTCAAAATGGGTTTGATAACTCCGGATTAAGAGATAGCTTGCAATTCCAAAATGGTGACAACACCCAAGTTACCTTGAACGTTTTGAGCCAAATTTTTCAAAAATACGGTACTAGTGACTACGCTGATGTTGTTGTTGGTATTGAATTGCTTAATGAACCATTGGGTCCATCTTTGAACATGGATGCTCTTAAGAAGTTTTACAGCGATGGTTACTCCTCATTGAGAAACACCGAAGGTTCAGTCACCCCAGTTATTATTCAAGATGCCTTCCAAGTTGCCGGTTACTGGGATAACTTCTTGACTGTTGCTGGTGGTCAATGGAACGTTGTCGTCGACCACCATCACTACCAAGTCTTCTCTGCTGGTGAATTATCCCGTGACATTGATCAACATATTTCTGTTGCTTGTAATTGGGGTTGGGCCACCAAAAACGAATACCACTGGTCGGTTGCTGGTGAATGGTCTGCTGCTTTGACTGATTGTGCTACTTGGTTGAACGGTGTCAACAGAGGTGCTCGTTGGGAAGGTGCCTACGATGGATCTCCATACTACGGTTCTTGTGAACCTTACTTGCAATTCTCCTCATGGACTGATGAACATAAGACCAATGTCAGAAAATACATTGAAGCCCAATTGGATGCTTTCGAATTCACTGGCGGTTGGATTTTCTGGAGTTGGAAGACTGAAAATACCATTGATTGGGATTTCCAAAGATTGACAGCCAACGGTGTTTTCCCACAACCACTTGATGACAGACAATTCCCTAATCAATGTGGTTTCAATTAAATAAATAAAAAAAAAGAACAACCCAAAAGAAAAAGTTTGTTCCATTAGTTTATAGAGTTTTTTTTCACCCCCCCATGAAAACAGTATTGTTTTTCCTTTTGCCTTTTTTTTTTCATAATGCAACAGAGGTTTTCTAAGTTGCGTTGTTACATCACTTCCAGTTCGTTTATTGTTGGTAGATTAGAAATTCCGTGTCTACCTTCTTTTTTTTTGTACATTAGTTAATAATAATACTTTCGTCGTCTTTGTTTAAATTTAATTTTTCAGATCTCTGTAGAAGGATGGTGTGTGTGCCACATATGGATATCTCTGTTTTTGATTCATAACCCTTATCTTTTCTTTTTTTTTTTTTTTTATATTTTTGTATTTTTATATTCCCATTTCCATTTTTCACTTTTCGCTTTCCCTATTTATGTTTACTTTTGCTAAATTTAGACAGGCAGAGAGATTGGAAATGCCACAGATGATGCTAACCCCTACACCTTTAAAGAGTAGATAGCATTGTTAAAACTGTGCCCTCAAGTTTAGACGCTTGAACTAAAGATCCCACAAGCTCAACGAAAAAAAAAAGATAACAAATCTAGACTTGCTGTGTGAGGATGAAAGACGCGCAACCATGAAAATAAATATATATTCGAGGTTCATCCTGGCGGCGCCGTGTAAACAATCATCCAAACTGGGATAGGGGCTGGGACTTGAAAATTTCAGGAAGATAAGTTTTTCTTTTCACAAAGTTATATCATAAGTGGATTTATTCAGTTCAATTGTTTTACTGTTTTAAAGATGTAATGTATAATGTCGTTTAATTAGAGAATTATTTTCCATGGCTATTCTGATGTAAATGCGAGGGAGAGTCTCGATTTATATGTATGTGAATATTTATTCAGTTTACAAAATTATTTCTATTTCAAAAGATACCTTTTTGTTCTGGTACAATGGTTTTAACTTTTCCTGTTTTGATGTAGCTTTCGATATTTGCAACCACCCACTCTTCCATATTTCTACTAGCTTCCACAGAATGTGTACCAAGGTGAGGTAAGGCCACCACATTTGGCAACTCACACAACTCGGGACTGACTTGTGGCTCGTGCTCAAACACATCGGCCCCAAATGCTCCAACCTTACCTGACTTGAGCATCTCGGGAAGTACTGCCTCATCAATAATGGCTCCTCTGGCGATGTTGACCAAAACCACTCCGTCTTTCATCTTCTCAATCGATTCCCTGTTGATCATGTGTCTGGTATTGGCATTCAATGGGATACCAATGACTATGACATCCGCAGTCTTGTACAATTCATCCAACCCAACGTATTCAGCATTGCCTTCCAACTCAGGCGACAATCTGTTTCTGTTGTAGTAAATGATTTTGTCAAAACCGAATGGGGTCAATCTATCTCTGATTGCTCTGCCAATTCCTCCCATTCCCAATATTCCCAAGACTTTGCCCTGTGGGGAATGTGCCATTTCAATCACAGTTTTGCCTTCAGCAGCTGCCTTGGGCCATTTACCTTGAATCAATGCCTTATGTCCTTCAACAAAACTTCTCATGGTACCTAAAACCAAGAACACTGCAGTGTCAGCAGTAGGTCCAGCCACAGGATCAGTAACATTAGAAACCTGAACTCCTATCTTTGTAAAGGGATCCACATCGATTTGATCGTATCCAGCACCACAATGACTGATACTTTTCAACGTTTTCGGTACATATTTGGCAATTTCTGCATCCAACCTGCCAGTTATTTCTATGGAATCAAAATCACGAGCAATATTGGTGATATCACTATACTTTGTCTGTAAATCATGGATAAATTCTTCACGATTTTTTGACTCACAGTTAATAACATCAGCAATTTTACGAAGTTCGTTCCATTTGGATTCTGATAATGCGAATGGTGAAGTTTTTAAAACTTTTGGTCTTGATGTGGTAGTCATATTGCAAAACTGTTGAGGGAATTTGAAAACTATTCGTCTGAATTGGGAAGTGTTAGAATTTATATATAGTTTAAGCATTTGACCCGAGTTGGAGAAGTTGAGAGAAAGAAGAAGTCAAAATTAGACAAGTTCAAGAGAATTTGCTTGTGTGTTCTGGACATGTTCTGTGTGTGTGTGGGGGTTTTTACTTCCTCCAAAAAGAAATCGCACAAATCAATTCCGTGCGGCCAGCACTTCTTATCGGCTAATACAAAAAGAGTATTATTGCATCGCTTGTGACCTGTTATGGTATAGATAACCAAGAGGACGGCCCCATTCTGTTGGATAATTTTTGACCTAGATTCGGAAAAACTCTAAAGCAAAGGAATCAAATATATCCGTTTAAAATAGTTTTTGGTTTAGGTCGTTGTAATTTATTGCCCAATCCAGATATGAACTCCGAGAACACAACAATCACAGTTTCTATCACTTGTAGTCAATACGTATACTTCAAGATAAACAACACATTTACAAGGAATTATGGCATTACATTCTACAACCTCTTTAAGAAAAAAACAAATAAACACCAATAGACTCATTATATTTAATATTTATCCCTACACATTCTAACTCAAGAATCCGCTTTAATGGATGGAGTTGGTGCAGGCGTAATAGCAGGAGTGTTAGTCACATCTGTACTAGCATTCAGCACAACTTCTTCCTTAATTTCTGTAATTTCCTCCTTAATTTCCTTCTTCTCAACCAGGTCTTCTGGTTCAAACTTAATATACGTCACTTTGAATCCACTAAACGTTTTAAACTGTCTTGGTTTCTTCACCCATCGTTTACATGGCTTTCCCGATCTATCCAAAGCATATTGTCCACTCGTTATACTGTTCATAGTCAAACCAGATGTCGATCCTTCTTTTAATCCCATGTTGACTTTATAATTACTTATAGTTGTACCATTGTTATTACTATTTCCATTACCATTATAATTATTTCCACCAGCTCCACCTTCAGGTGCCGGTGATGACCTTTGCAGATTATTTATTGATGCACTTCCTGATCGCCTTTCTTCTTGTGCCAATCTCTTTAGACGCGATTTTGACATATATGCTGGGAACTCAGGCAATGTTCCCAAGAACTTTGGTGATAATTTCACTTTCGCCCAGAATCTCTTTGGTGGTGCCATTGCTTAGCGGTTGATTGTATGTTAATGATGTGATGTGATGTTATGTTAATGGATAGTAAACTGTGGTGTAATTATTTTTTTTTTTTCATGTTGCCAGACAACATGAAAATTCAGATGGTAATTTATTCTGGTAGCAAAAAAGAATGAGCACAATTTCAAAATTGAATCCAGGGAACATTCAATTAATTTATCCTTCACCAACTAACCCAAGTACAACAAATATCATCATGTCAGATGAAAGACCAGTTGTTAGATCTAGAGCACCCTCAAGACTAGACTTATTTGCTACAAACCTAAAACAAGATATAAGAGCACACCAAAGGACATATGAAGGTGCATATACACGAACTGCAATAGGATGTCTAGCATTTTCAATACTTATGATCAAGTTATTCTCAAAAGAGTTTTTACCTATTGGTGCTATATATACGGTATATGGTTGTTTGCTTTATTTTCTTGGAGTTTTCAAGTCAGCCCGAGTGGATATGTACTATAATCCGGATAAAGATATGGAGATGTTTACAACCAGTGGTGATTTTGTGGTATTTTTAACAATACTTAGTTTATCATGTTATATAGCACTATTGGTGATGATATTAAGAATGTGAATATGAACGATCATTAATAAAATACGTTTTATATTTTACGTAAAATAAATGTAAACTATATACAAAAAAAAAGTGAGGACGTGCAATCTTATTCTTAATAATATTATTATTATGCCACAGCTCCAACACCAAACAAAATGAGTTGGACCAATAATTGAAGCGACCAGAAACCAACTCTTTTCATTCTAACTAATCTTGCCTCTTCATCCGCAACGTAGTCTACAAAGTTGTCGTAAACTTCTTCTGATATGTCGTCCATAAGTAAGGAATCATAAACTGTCCAGGAACCACTGAAATCTTGCAAATTCTTTACAATTCGATTGTGAATTTCAATAAATGTGTTCTTTGAGTTAATGTAAGCGACAATTGGTCTTATGAGCGCATAATTGATATAAGACAACTCAGGAGTTTTAAATGGCACTGTTGCCCGTACATTATTCAATCTCAATGTCAAGTCTAGTACAAAATACTTCAGAATATCATGGTAATCGTCAGTTGTCAATCTTGTACTCAAATCAGGGTGTCTTTCATGAATTTCAGGGTTTTTATATCTTGTGGCTTCCTTTTTAATCGCATCACCAATCATGGTGACGATTTCCGTTACACCAATCTCGTCGTTTTCTTCAGGAACCATCACATCACCAATCATATCAACTTTCCCACTTGTGATCCATCCAAACGGACCTTCTAGTCCTTTGTTCAAATGATCTATATTCAAGGAATCAACTCTCATTCGAGTTACTCGTTTCCATTTTTGAACATCATTTTGGGATTTTGATGGCGAACTATCGTCAAAATCATTCAAACGCTGTTTCTTGTGAATAGTAAACAACGAATTGTCATATGCACCACTCATAACATTTGCGTTTAAAAAGTCATAGAATAACCAATGTTTCCTAAGTTTGGGTAATTCACAGTTATAAATGGCAACATCAAATACCCTGAATCCGTTTGGTTGCATTAAAGTGAACAAGACATCTTCCATCTTAAACGATTCAAACTCAAAATCTCCTGGATGATATATATTCTTGTAATTGGTTGCATCATCATCTGGATCCCAGTGGACATGGGTTCTGTCAACAACACCTCTCATCCCTTTAATTTCCATATCTTCAACCATTCCTGTTCCGTTAACCCACTTATTAAATGACAATGATATATTAACTTCTTCAATGGTTAAATCATACTGGGTATAATTCCCGTCATCTTCAAACATGTCCTCCTCATCTTCGGCCACCGGCTTATTGTACAAACTTTCTTCATATGCCTGTTGTTGCGAGCCTTTAATAAACTTCTGCACTTTCTTAGGTCTTCTACTGACAAAACATTTCCTGAAACTGATTCTACCATCTGCCCACCCTGGAACAATAGCACTTTCGAAAGTGACAGTCAAATTTGAATTTTTTGTAATGAATTCTCCTAGTTTCCTGGCAACAAACTCTTGTGCAAACACCGTATTGGCTAAAAATATAATGATGGAAACAAATGTAGTGGTGGCGACAAAGAACATAAAGACATTTCCAACCACTATCCAGGAGAAAAATGCTGAGTAATCATCTGTGTTAAAAGGTCGATTTGATTTCTTGAGTAACCATTTCAACTGGATCTTCAATCTTGAGAAAAAATTATTTGCCTTGGCCAATAGTTGTTCCTTAGTAAGGGGAGATTCATCTTTGTTATTCTCGATATCGTATTTGCTCTTCTCGTTGTTATTATTGCTGCTGTTCTTTTCGTTGCTTTCGTGATTACGGGGTTGTTGATTATGATGTCTATTTAATAAGATCGAGGACTGGGAAAAGAATCGTATAGGCTGAACGCCACAGGGTCGTAAAATGGAATGTCGAAATATCGATGGATTCAAGAGGATCCTCTTATTTAGCTGCCGTGGTAGTAGCTGGAGCCCTCTCGAATACATGTTAGGTTAATGATCCAAGGTAACAATTTAAAATTGCGTAGGCATCGTTCCCTGGAAACCTTTTTTTAGGAGGTTCAAATTGCAAATCCGATATACATAAGTACTAAGGCACACACACACATGCATTCTCTCTCTCTCTCTCTCTCTCTCTCTCTCTCTCTCTCTCTCTCTCTCTTTCTCTCGACACACACAAAAAGGGCGTACTCAATGGAAACGTTGCTTCCTGTATTAAGCCAAATTTGGTTATTATCAGTTGACCGTTATGGTTTACAGATTTATGTTACAGTTGTGTTATCAACTACCACCAGCCACCAAAGCGAATATAAAAATAAACCATCTCAGAGAGGCATGTATTTACGAGAACTTTATTTGAATTAACGAACGAACGAACAATACAAAAGTGAATATAGAAAGAGTATCTGAGTCATAGTATTAGTATCCTTTTTATTCCCATTCAAAAGGAATACATTCCAATTACCTAAAATTCTACGGAAATATGGATTTTAAAGTTTGACTCACATATTCGTAAACCGAAGTTTTATGACTCTTATCAAATTCAATTGGAGCCGCATAGATTATAAAAGCGGGCGAATTATCCTTCCCTTCGCACTAATCTTTTTAAAATTTAATTTAATCTTTCTTTAATTTCTCCTTTCCACAATCATCTTCATCAATCAATGACTGGTCCAATTGTTCCGTTTGGTAAAGAGTTTAGAGCTAAATATTTCACAAATATCGAGGAAGGCGTATACCCTGTGAATCATGGTTCCTATGGGTTGACACCCACTCCAGTCCATCAAAAATATCTAGAATACATAACTAAGAATGCAGGTTATACTGATAAGTTCATGAAATACACCACCAAAGATATCTACATCAATTCGTTGAAAACAACCGCTGACGTTCTTCAAGCAGACTATCATAATTTTGCTTTTGTTGATAATGCAACTTCTGGTGTCAATACCGTGTTGAGAAGTATTCCATTAGCAAGAGGAGATAAGATTGTCATTCAAAACACTGTTTATGGAGCCTGTGGGAACACTGTCGAGTTTTTGAAAAACAGATACGACATTGAGATTGTCATTGTGCAATTGGATTACCCATTGGCTCAAGAAGAGATTGTGGCCAAGTTTGAGAAAGTGTTCATTGCAGAAAACCCGAAATTGTGTATGTTTGATTCAATCACATCCATGCCCGGTGTTGTATTCCCATATGAGCAATTAGTTAGGTTGTGCAAACAACATAATGTGTTGTCCTTGGTTGATGGTGCTCATGGTATAGGATGTATTCCGTTCAATTTATCTCAATTACAACCTGATTTTTTTGTCAGTAACTTACATAAATGGTTCTACGTTCCATTTGGATGTGCTACATTATATGTTGATCCAAAGCATCATAATCATATCCATACGATGCCAATCAGTCACTCTTATCTTGATGACAATACCAAACTTTCAACAGAGGACCAAAAGAATAGATTGATCGATAGATTTTGGTTTACCGGTACCAAGAACTACGCTTCTATCCAAGTCATTCCAGATGCCGCCAAATTTAGAGATGAAGTTTGTGGTGGAGAAAAGGCGATTCATGATTATTGCCACGGTTTAGCTAGAGAGGTTGGAGAATTCGTTTCCAAAAAATGGGGTACAACGTACTTGGAACAGACCAGTACTATGGTCACGGTGGAGGTTCCACTCGGAAAATATCCAGAAATCGTTGAAGATTGGTCCAAGATCGACAATCTTGTCTACAACAAGATGTTGCAAGAAAAAGCCTACACCCCATGTAGTCCCCAAAATGGGAAATTATTGGCCAGATTTTCGTGCCAAGTTTATAATGAATTGAGTGATTATGATTTTGCTAGCGATGTTTTGATTAAGACAATAAAGGAAGTCGCCAGTCAAAAATATGGGAAACCTCATTTATAGACTTTATGTTAGAATTTTGAAATAGAGATTAGACGTTTATGTGCATATTTGTAGAACGTTTGCGGACAATCAAGCCAATAAAAATGCCGCAATCAATTTCATTTTTGTGTTGCAAGAACCCCGCCGGAATCATACCATGATCCCACCCTGGAAAATTGTCCTAATTAGTCTCAATTATTCCGAATAGTTTTTTTTTCACAAAGCGATATATAAATTACAAAGCTTATCTCTTCATAGAATTTTCAAGCCGTACAACCTTAAGCTACAAACCACAATGACATCTTCAACAAAACCTAAAGTTTTAAAAACTTCACCATTTGAATTATCCAAAGCCAGATGGGATGAACTTCGTGCAATAGCTGACGTCATAGAATTGGAATCCAAAGACCGCCAAGAGTTTATCCATGATTTACAAACGAAATACAGTGATATCACCTGTATAGCTCGTGACTATTACTCTTTACCTAGAACTGGTAGAATTGATGCAGAAATTGCCAAATATGTACCGAAAACGTTGAAAAGTATCAGTCATTGTGGTGCAGGATACGACCAAGTTGAAGTCGAGCCATTTACCAAATTGGGTATTCAAGTATCCAACGTCACCGAACCAGTTGTCGGACCTACTGCCGACACTGCAGTGTTCTTGGTTTTAGGTACCATGAGAAAGTTCATGCAAGGTCATAAAGCATTGATTCAAGGAGAATGGCCAAAAGCAAAGGGTAAAGGGCTCATCAGTATGGGAAATTCCCCACAAGGCAAAGTCTTGGGAATATTGGGAATGGGAGGAATTGGCAGAGCAATAAGAGATAGATTGACCCCATTCGGTTTTGACAAGATCATTTACTATAACAGAAACAGATTGTCGCCTGAGTTGGAAGGCAATGCTGAATACGTTGGGTTGGATGAATTGTACAAGACTGCGGATGTCATAGTCATTGGTATCCCATTGAATGCCAATACCAGACACATGATCAACAGGGAATCGATTGAGAAGATGAAGGACGGAGCGATTTTGGTCAACATCGCCAGAGGAGCCATTATTGATGAGGCAGTACTTCCCGAGATGCTCAAGTCAGGTAAGGTTGGAGCATTTGGGGCCGATGTGTTTGAGCACGAGCCACGAGTCAGTCCCGAGTTGTATGAGTTGCCAAATGTCTTTTCTTTACCTCATATCGGTACACACACAATCGAATGTACAAGATTCATGGAAGAATGGGTTGTTGATAACGTTGAAAGCTATATTAAAACGGGGAAAGTTAAAACCATTGTTCCAGAACAAAAAAATTTATTCTAGAAAGAAAAGTTTGTTATAATATTCTTATTTTCAATAAACAACAATAGAGATTTCTTTAAACCAATACGACAAAATTATAGATATATATATATATATATGTATGTATATATGCATATCACTCTTGATCACCATAGTTGTATCAATTCTTCTGAACAAATAATTAGTGGTTTAAATCACGTGATATTGCTTTTTTTTGTCGCAATCATACGAACAATTTTGTCCACCTGATTTATCTACAAGAAGTACCAATAAAGTTGTCACACAGATATGAACATATTTATTACCTATGGTATAAACGTTAAAATAAATAAAAAACTTAAAGGACTGTATAGCAAAAACCATTTACTTTCCTTCAAGAGCCTTTTCTGAATCAAATAATTCGATTGGTTTATTGGAGTTTTCTTGTTCTTCAGTTTGTTCTATAACTTCATTTTCATCATCTTTCTGCTTGGAGAAAAGATGGGGGAAAGTTTTAACAATGAGATAACTTGCACCAATTATGACTGCACCAGTGATCAAACCAGTTTTCCATCTATTAACTTTTGGAGCCATGATTAAGGATTTATTGTTGTTTTTCTATGTTGGAAAGTAATTAAGAAGAAGTGGAACAATAGATCCTATTTTTTTCTGGTTGACTGGCTGAAAAAAAAAAAATTGAATAGAAATAGAAAAAGGAGAGTCGAGAGAGAGGTTGAGTCGCGCCAGTTATTCCCTCCAAGATAAAAAAAAAAAATTCGTACACTCTTTTTACATTTGTTTCCTATTAGTGGCGACACAATTATTCGGTCAGTTTTATTAGTGTGACTTACTCTAGTGCGCCCAAAAACTTTTGTCCAAATTAGTACGAATAAAAACTTAAAACACTGTAAACGTTATTTGATAAGGTTTTGTGTCTCTCTACCTGTAGTTAACCAGAATTTTGAAGAGTCATAAAGGATATTAAATCACTACTAGTAAAATGACAACCAATAAAAAAATATCTAACTCAAGTATCAGTATCAAATAACCAGCTATGGATACTCCTTTTGGTAAACAGTTTCGAGACAGGTATTTTAAAACATTCTCGGCGGAGTTGATTCCAGTAAATCATGGCTCTTCTGGAGGTCTTCCCACACCAATCGCAGAATCTTATATAGCCAAGTTCCAAGCCGTTAACCAATTCCCAGATAAATTCTTTCGGAATGAGAAGAAACAAGCGTATATAGATTCCTTGAAATGTGTTGCACAAGTGATTTCCTGTGATTTCCATGATTTAGCACTTTTGGATAACGCCACAACAGCTGTAAACACCGTATTGAGGGGATTGAATTTTGATCGAGGTGACGTTTTCATTTATCACAGCACCTGTTTTGAAGCGTGCAAGGAAACAATGAAATATATGAAGGAAGTCCATGGTATTAAGCTTGTCGAAATTGAAATAAACTACCCAACCACACAACAAGAAATAGTTCGACAATTTAGAGATGTATTTATCAAGCATCTGCCTAAGTTATGTCTCTTTGATGCGATTTCCTCCATGCCAGCGATGATTTTACCCTTTGTCGAGTTGACCGAGTTGTGCAAGCAATTCCATGTGTTGTCATTAATAGATGGGTCACATTGCATAGGAACAATAAACCCAGATTTATCTTCTTTGCAACCTGATTTCTTTGTTTCCTTGTTACACAAATGGTATTTTGTTCCCCGTCCTTGTTGTATGATGTACATTAATCCAAAACATCACACCAGTATAGATCCGTTTCCGGTATACAACTATTCGATTGGAAGCAATAGTAACACTACACTTATTGATAAGTTTGCATTTTGGTCTAGCAGAAATCCCATTCCAATAACTATCATACCGGATGCTTACCAATTTAGAAATGTAAAATGTGGAGGTGAGTTGAAGATTTACGAATATTGTCATGATTTGGCTGTAAAAGTAGGAGAAAAGTTAAGTTTGACTTGGGGAACAAGCTATCTCTCAAATGAGTTGCAAATTGCCACAATGTGCAATGTAGAAGTACCATTCACAGCCAATGAAAGTTGGGAGCAAATCGAAGACGAAGTAACTCGCCAGTTGATTGCTAAGAATGTTTTTATCCCGCTTGTTGTCCATAATAGGAAATTGTATGCTAGATTTTCAGCGCAGATTTACAACGATTTAGAGGACTTTATAAAAGCTGGTGATATATTAATGGAAGTAATAGACAATTTCAAGTAGTTAGTGTATTGTTGTGTTCGTATTATATAATTGTTTCGTCTGATAATGGTGTTTTGAGATCTCTCAATTATTCGGGGGACACAGAAAAATTTTCAAAACCACTATATCTCCAAACAAAGAATACACCAAATCCACATCACAAACAAACAGGAATGATTGCACAGAGAAGGGGACCAAAGTTGCTCAACCAAAGCATCTGTAGGCTTCTATCTACGAAAGTCAAGGAAGTAGAATCATCAACCCAATCCAACCATGTCATTTCCAACAAACAATTATTATACACCACTGATCCAGTTTCACCAGGTTCAGTTTTCTTCTTACCACATGGGACGAGGATATTAAACAAATTAATTCAATTCATGAAAAATCAACAAACCAAATATGGATTTCAAGAAGTCGTCACGCCATTGATTTTCAAAACCAAATTATGGAAGAAATCAGGTCACTGGGATAATTACAAAGATGATATGTTTAAAGTCGTCGGTAACGATTTGTCCAAAGAAGAAAATCCAGATAATATCGAAGAACATGAATATGGGTTAAAACCTATGAACTGTCCCAGTCATTGTATGATTTTTTCCAAGTTTGAACGTTCTTATCAAGAATTACCAGTTAGATATTCTGATTTCAGTTCGTTACATAGAAACGAAGCCTCGGGAGCATTGTCTGGATTAACTAGAGTCAGAAGATTTCATCAAGACGATGGTCATATATTCTGTTCAATGAATCAAATTGACAAAGAAATCAAGAATACTTTAACCTTGATCAAAGATACATACAATATTTTTGGTATAAATGATATTGAGTTCTATTTGTCAACTAGACCAGAAGACAAATTCATTGGTGATATTGAAACTTGGGATATTGCAGAAGACAGATTAAAGAATGTTTTAAATTCCACAGCTGGTGAAGGGAAATGGTCAATTAGAGAAGGAGATGGAGCATTCTATGGACCTAAAATTGACGTGTTATTGAAAGATGCCTTTGACAAAAAACATCAAGTCGGCACCGTTCAACTTGATTTCCAATTGCCTAATAGATTTGAGTTAAAATATGTTGGCGAAGACGGAAGTCATAACAACCGCCCTATTCTTGTACATAGAGCAGTTTTTGGATCATTAGAGAGATTTTTTGCAATTTTATTAGATCATTACCAAGGTAAATGGCCATTTTGGATCAATCCTAGACAAGCTGTGATTATCCCAGTCAATCAGAGCCACGCTACAGAGGCACAAGCTTTACAAAGGAAACTTTGTGGAGATATATTTAATGGAGATGAAGCAATTGCACCACTTACATCTTTCAATTTCCATGTTGATGTCGACAAAAGAAATGAAACTGTTGGGGCAAGAACCAAAGAAGCTATCCAAAAGGGCTATTCTTACATCATATTAATTGGTGATAGGGATATAGCCAATGGAACTGCTGCTATTAGAACTAGAGATGATAGAAAAGTTAAAAACATGACAGCTGATGAAATTTATGAAATGTTTGTCCAATTAGAGAAGTCCTATAAATAGACTTATAATTCCTTGTAAATATTGTAATTATTCTTATTATACACGTTTATTTTCTTCTTATTTTTTTATATATATCAAACCTTTTAATTAATTGTTCTAATTCAGTTTACCATACCCTTTACTGAGAAGGATTTTGTCTATTTCAGTCCAGAAATCTTTAACGACAACCTTATCTTTGAACCTCTTGTCTCGGTCAACTCTTATTTCTGTTACGTTCCAGTCTTTGATTTGAGAAGGAGCAAGCTCACCTTGATATCCGAAATAAAAACCACGGTATTTCTGGAACAAGTTTTCAGGTTCTGGATGAATATATCTACTGAATTGCCAGGCTTGACCGGTAGTGAAAACAGCAATGACTCTTTCCCAGTATTCCAATTTGTTGAAGTTTTCAATGTTATCAACAACCATTATTTTTTGTCCACTGCTGATTAATTTATCGGAAGGATGATTTACCATCACCATACCACCATTTGGTCTGTTACCTGGAATTGGTTCTTTAAACCTTCCTTCTTCAAGAAATTCTTTGATGTTAGATAAAGATAATAATGCTGTTGTGGCAGGGGAAACAAGGATGATTGGCTGTTTCTTTGGACCTTCTCTACCATGTCCACGAGAATTAGAACTTGGAGTTGATTTGGATCTCTTCAATTCCAGCATGAGCTTTTTTGCATCAGAGATCAAATACCCAAAATCTATGTTTTTAGATCCCCTTAATGCAGCATTGTGGTCTATGGATTCTCTTTCAAACTTACTTATTCTTTCCAATTGATCATCTTCCAATTTGTGTTTCTTATTCGATTCGGTAGATTTAGCATCCCCAGCTTTGGCAGTCAAATCATTTTCAGCAACTTTTTCATCCTTCACGAATTGACAGGTTTCGGCATCACCATTTAACCATGTAAGTAAGTCCGTTCTCACCAAAAATTTGAACAAAGGGATACCTAGATTCTCTGCTTCTTCTCTATATTCAAGAAGGTTACTCTTTTTCAGCAAGTAACAGAAAACCACAGATCTTAAGTTTTCGGCATGTTCGAAATTATCATCACTGTAGAAATTCGTAGTCATGTTTAAATCATACTTTGTTTTGTCCAGCCCAAATTGTACTTGAGTTGCATCGACAATAGACTCAGTCTTTTCTTCATCTTTGAATAATACTATTGGATCTCCCTTTGTAGTAGCCTTACGCAATGACCTAAGTGGTGCACCTGGTGATGAACTCATGATTGGTTTATAATATTGTATGTTGAGCTGATTGGATTGCTGGTTTTTTTTTTTTTTTTTTTTGCAAATTTCAAACTTTTTTTTTTCAGTTGTTTTCCTCGTTGTTGATGTGGTTTTGTCTCTTTGGTGTTGATAATGCGAGCCTCTATCAGTTGTTCCCCCACTACCATATCTTTTTTTTTTTTTTGGTTGACACAGCTTTTTCTGTTCTGTTCATTTCTTTTTACTTTTTTTTTTTGCCACAGTTTCAACACTTTTACATGGCTAATGATCGGAGTTTACCAATAATAACCAAGGAAGAGGTTATACAGTGGTCCCACGATGCACAGAATAGTTTGGAGAAGACGCAACAAATATGCACAAATGCCCAATCCCTGTTGCATTCCACAATTGAAGAATTGACTGTGCGATTACCGGAGAAGCTAGAAGCCACTGAATTTCTATATACATCATATATTAGACAACATGGAATGATTTCTAAACAGATTGAACTTATGCGGAAATTCACCAAGGAAAGAATCAACAAAGTCTTTGCTGAGATAGACGACACATTGAATCCGTCCTTGGACCAATTGAATCAGATTTTGGAAGAGTTAGAGAAAACAAATGTTCCTTCATTTATTGTTCTGAATGGATCGTCAAATAAATCATTGTTAGATTTTACATCATTAGAGGCCATGAATGTACTTAAAGACAATATAGAGATCTACAAATCAAATTGTTATAAAATAAGGAAATTACTTGATGTTGAAGTCACGCAGAAGATAAATGACCAAAACACCGCAATGGATTCGGCATATAAAGATATTGGGAAAATTTATGACGCATTAACCCCCTTGAAAGTTGAGTTGAGAGCTCAAGGGCGTGGGAAGCTAATTGAATCTAGTTCTTTTGTTGGCACCGTTCTTCGAGAGAATGATTCACTTGAAAACGAATTGGTTTCCATATTGCAAATGCAGACAAATCATTTCGATCAATGTACGAAAGCGGTGGAATTGGTTCTGTCAGGTGATAAGAATAATACAATAAATTTGGAAGTTTTACAAAGTGATGCTTATGAGCTACCTGAAGTTTTCAAGGAATTAACTACTATCTATGATATAATACTTCAAAATGAAGAAAGATCACGAAAGTTTATAACCACGAACAAGTCAAATATCGAGTCTGTTTTGCGTCTAATGAGTAATGAATTAGAGATTTTCAGAACTTACAAAACGGAATTATTCCCGAAATATCTAATCCTTTTAACTGAATTTGAAAAGAAGTTACACGTTTGCTCAATCACACCATCAGAAGATGGTAAATCACCTTGCGAAATATACTCAGAAACTTTACAGGAATTGACATCACATTATGTTCAATTCATAAATGTCTACAAAACAAAATACTTGACAGAATTACACAACGAACAATACACCTATCCAAGAAAATTCTTAAGGAAATTGACAGAATTCCTCTATGAAGATATATATGGGATTCAACTAGAGGAGACAGAAAGAAGACGAAGATGGATGGCAAAGTATGGTCCGTTTATTCCTGCGGAATTTAAGCTTCCTGGAGAACACGAATTACCGGTAGTCGTACAGATTATTACTGAAGGATTAGAGCATATTCAGAACGAGCAGGTGGAAGAGCATGACGAAGCTGAAGAAGGAAATGAAGAAGTTATCTCAGAAGAAGAGAAGAAATTGATAAATATGATTAAAGCAACGAAAATTTAGTACGTACAGATCATGGGAATGTTTATAGAATCACTTATAATTATGTATCTACAATCTAGTTTACCAAATACAAGAAGAATATGTATCCATTTTGGATGGCTGTGAATTCTCGACATCCTAGTTGCGATAAATGGTCTCAAAAAAAAAGACAAACAAAAAAATAAAATTCTTGCAACAATATCAACGTATGATCAACAGAAGTCAAATCAAATGGCCCCTAAATTTTTCAATGCAGATCTATCATTCACTAAGGCAACGTCATCGGAAAATGATAACTCTAAGTCATCTCAATCTATATCAAGCACCCTGATGATGAGTGCAGTGCATGATGGGTATTCTGATCTAGAAGAAGACGAAGAGGGAGAACCACAACCGGAAGAAGATCAAGAAGAAGAAGAAGCACCACGATTTAGTATGCGATCACAAATGACATTTAATGAACCATCATCCCAAAATCTTGCAAAATATGGTGTTGGGGCAAAATTATTAATGAAGATGGGATATCAAGAAGGAAGAGGATTGGGGATAAATCAAGAAGGGATAGTGAAACCCATCGAGACCAAACTACGACCAAAAGGTTTAGGAGTTGGTGCAATTAACGAGAGAAAGGACGATGATTATTCTGAAGATGATGATGATAAAATGGATATTGATGTCAAGGTTGAAGCCAAGGAAAGTGCTGGCCAATTGTTATCTCGTCAATTATATGAAGCTATAATGAAGTTGGAAAGGTTAGATATATCCGTCCCTGCAAAAATCAAAGATTTTCATGTCAATTTTTCAGCATCAAATAACAATTCTTCAATTGAACAGTGCAAAAAAATAGTGGAAGAATTAGGACAGGTGTATGAAGAAGTCAGTACTGTGATTGGTAGAGAAAAAGTGATAGATTACCTGGTAAAAGAACTCCAAGACAGAACAGAAAATGATGCACTTGAACAACTAGAGTCATTAAAAAGTATTCTAGATAGATACATTCAAGGAGAGCTCACAAATAATGCAGCAACTGATTTGTTGTTAATCGATTTTATAACGAACAATAATGCGAAATCAGTTTATCTTTCTTTGAAATTGGAGCAAGTTGAAAAATTAATGATCGTAGAGTTGAGTGATTTGGACCAACAACAAGATAAAGTCATACCACAGTTGAATAAAATTAGAGAAGAGTTGGTGTTATTCCAAACTAATAAGCCCAATGGATCATGGGACAAATATCTTTACAATCAATACAGCAAGTCTATCCAACAAATTATCGCAGATGAGTCGTATGAAACTACCGATGATATACTTCTGTCGATATTCTCCTTGTGGTCTACAAGACCAATATTCGAAGACCAGGAATCAATGTTTATCCTATTTGCCAAGAATTCTATTGTTCCGTTCATCTCTGAGAGGATTCAATGTTGGGAACCAAATGAGTGGAAAACAACCAATTATTTAATTGATTACCTTGTGATTTTCTGTGATGAAGAATTGGGGATTTTTGAAGATGTATTTACCCAATGCATTGAAAAATATAAAAAGTTTTTCGATATTAATGAATCAGTTTCGTTGTGGAGTGATCTATCGTCAGATAAATATTCAAAGCATATTGTGGGACAACTCGACAATTTTAACCAAACCTGGGTTCCATTGATTGAAAAGCATTTTCCACGAAAGGTTCCAACTTTGTACAGTTTATTTGTTCGTTCATTGGCAAAATGGATTGAAAGGTTGTCATACAATGAAATTAATACTCCTAAACTAGACAATGCATTCTTGTTGTTCAAATTTGTCAAGGCAGAAGATTTGCTAAACTTATTACAGTACAAAGTTTTTAATCCGTGGTTACAAAAATTGAAACAATTATACGATGAACAACCTCGAGAAATACCCAAATGGTACAGCTCTTGGTACCACTATTTCACTAACAAATTAGGCAACAATGCTGGTGTTGTTTCGGAAATTATTCAATGGTACTTGAACAAGGCGTTGGACATAATCGAGTCCGGGTTTGACATGACCATTGGAAATACGATACCAAAATTCAATGGCAAGATTAACCCGAGTATCGAGGAACTATTGCATGTATCAAATGAGGTGAATGTCAATGGTATTCCATCGTACAAGTTGATGACGTCATTTCAAGATGTAGTGGCCAAATTTTGCCTAGACAACGAGATGGTCATGATTAGGAGTAAAGATCAGTTTCATTCTGGAAACGGACTTCCTATTTTCCAATTTAGTAAAGGTGGTAGTTCGATATTTGGTTATATGGAAGAAGATGCGTTGTGGGTTGGTAAAGATATTGATGGTACAAAATTCGAGCCAATCGTTCTAGAACAAATTTTGGATTACATATAGAGAAGATGAGCCGAAAAATACGCCGTAGATTTTAGAGATTACTGCACACACACACAAAACAGTAAACAACCAATTAACGAATGAACGCGCAGCAGGGTTTTTATAGAGAAGACTATCAAGCAGAAGACAAAAAAAAAAGAAAAAATAACCACCCAAGTTAAATTCTAAAGCGGAGTCTGAAAAATTTCCCACAAAATATATATCACTCTTCTTTTTTCCCTATATCACCATTTGGGTTTTTTTATATACTTATTCACCACATCTTATCTATTCCATCTTATAAACAATGTTGAGATCCGCATTAGGTCCATCCAAACACAGCACAGCCTTCAGAAGAGCCATGGCTTCAGAAATATTAATCTTGCCCTTGAGGTCATATTCCGTGGAACAACAGGCACTGGCCCACCATACACCACCACCACCACCACCATTATCTAGATTGAAAACTACAAAGAAATTTTTAAAGCAACTTCGAACAGAAGATAGTAAGGAGTCAGAGAAGATGTTGAAGTATTTCAGAAAAGCTGGGGCCATTTCCGTACTCATGGTGTTCGGTTCTATTGGATACGCGGTATATGAACAAAATTTCAACGATGACAAAGATAAACTTGTGCTCAATAAAGATCAGATGATTAATGTTCCTATTGATTTATCTCAAGATATCAGATATCTGAAAAGAGGTAATTGATTTATGACGATAATTCATGATTAGTTTGGTTTTTTTTTATGAGTAGAGTTTTATCATACCGGTTGGGGATTAGTTTGTTATTTGGTCTTTCTTTTATATTATTTTAGTGAATTTTGTGATGACGTTTGATTTTTTATTGTTGTTTTCATTGCAGGTGTAAATAGGTTTTTATTATATTGCAATTACGAAATATATCACCTTTGTTGTGACCAAGATGTGTGGTTATGAATATCAATTAAATCATACCCACATGTTCAACCAATGACACCCATAAAAAAAAAAATCAACGCAATCCTGCGTATAAACCATTTTTTTTTCTTCTTTTCCTTCTTCTTCTATCTTCTATCTACAGCCAACGCTTTCGCACAAATCATGGAAATAAGTCGGCTTCAAATTTAGTCCGTCTGACTAAGCAAGCGAACGAACGAGCGAGTGAAGCAAATCCCACTAGAGATTTTTTTTTTTTCACTCTCTCACTCTCACTCTCACTCTCCTGGTTTGGCCATCGGCGGAAATATTTCAATTCATTGCCATTGGAAAATTATTTCTTCTTCTATTTCTACCCGTTGGTTTAGCAATCATAAAAACACTATAGGTAGCAACAATCTTGATAGAACAATAAAGAAGGATTTGTAATTCAAGAAAAAAAAAGAAGTTCAAACCCATTTCCCACTTGTCTACAATATAAACCTGTACTTCTCCATTAAATCATATTCCTCATATATTTTCTTGAGTCTTTTTTTTTTTTTAATTATTAATATTTACCTGAGGTTGCCATTCATTATAAAATTTCCAAATTCAACTTCAAATTCAAAAGAATAGTCATCATGTATAGATTCATTACTAAAAGTTCACCAATTATTCGTCAAACCACTTCTAGAATAACTAGACAATATTCCACTAGATCATCCTCAAGTGCCACCAATGCTTTCAATTCCAAGTACCTTGTTGGTGTTTTAGTTCCTACACTTTTAGCAGTTGGATATTTAACCCAAGTTAGTTCCAATACTTCTGCTATCCAAAATGCTTCAGTAGCCGATCACATTAGAGAAGATTTCGCCGAAGGTGATGCACTTGCTAAGGATGCCCAAGAAAGATTAGAAATTACCCAAACCAAATTGCAAAAGGAACAAGAAGCCGAAGCCATCAAGAAAGATGAAAAAGAAGCTATTGAAAAAGCAGAAAAGAAAGAAACTATTCAACAAGAAAAGAAACAACAACCTGAATCAACCAAGAAAGAAGGTGACAATAAATCCGAACCAAAACCAGAATCAGGATCCGAATCCGAATCTGAATCTGGCGAACCAAAACAAGAAGCTGCTTTTAACCCAGACACTGGTGAAATCAATTGGGATTGTCCATGTTTGGGAGGTATGGCCCATGGACCATGTGGAGAAGAATTCAAAGAAGCCTTTTCTTGTTTTGTTTTCTCGGAAACCGAACCAAAAGGAATTGATTGTATCAAGAAATTTGAAAATATGAGATCTTGTTTCAAGAGATATCCAGAACATTATAAGGATGAATTATATGACGATGGTGAAGACGAACAACAAAGTACCGAAGCCACCGAGCATATCGTTCTTGAAACTACTGAACCTGCTGTTCAAGAAATCGAACAAGGTATTGAAGAACACAAAGTTAAAACCCAAAAATCTACAAACTAAACTAGAGTCAGTAAATACATATTTTGTTTTCTTTTTTTTTTATAAAAGAAAGCAAATGGAATTCCATATTTTGTAAATAACCCTTAAATATTATTATTCTTATTATATATTAGTTCTTGCGATCAAGCAAATCCATACGACAGTGATTGTTTATATCAGTGAATTCTATTAAAAATAAAGAGAGCTTCTAAAAATTGTATATCATGCAAAAACACTCCTTCAACATGCACAACTTGAAGAAGTTGCAGAATTTTGTTCATTTATCCGATTATGAGTTTCTCTTAGATCTATTTTATCAAATTGCTGTAGTCTCCTTCGTTTTATTGGATTTTCATCATCATCATCGTCATCATCATAGCCATACAACAAGTCCACCCCAACTTTTGCCACTCTTTTAAATAAATCTTCCACCACTTCTAACTTCTTAGCACTTACTTCACATAAGCAATTATCCCAATCATCAATATAATCCCCTACATTGGCTACTGTGGTGTTTGACGTCACGATATCTTTGATTTCATCCAAATCAACACATCGATCATTCACTCTGTCGGACTTATTACCCACAATCACCACTCCGGGGAATTCAACATGACAATGCTCCATAAACCTACTGAACCAATCTCGTATACTTAGGACGGATTCATAATTGGTAACATCGTAGACTAAAATACAAATATCAGTACCACGATAGAATGCTTGAGATATACTGTTGAATCGTTCTTGACCTGCCGTATCCCAGATTTGTAGATTGGCTTTGGTGATTTTTGGTTTCTTGCTCTTCTGCTTCTTCGGGGATGCATCCTTCAGTTTGGTGTCAAGTAGTGGATCTTTGGAATTCGTGGTATCACCATTAGATGAAGAAGGTGGTTGATCTTGATCTTCTTGTTGATCATGTGATTCTTGTGGATCATTATCTTGCAGTAGGAGGATGGTTGTCGTTAGGTAGTCTCCACCAATGGTTGCTTTGTAGGCATTGGTGAAAACGTGGTGAACAAATTGGGACCTTAAACATGTCTTACCTACTCCCAGATCTCCAAGAAGCACAACTTTTAGGGTGGGTACAGGAGGAACGGAGATATTGCCCATGCTATTGTTCTTATTATTGGTTGTTGACGTTATGGTTGTTGAAGTTGATGATGAGGTGTTTGTTGGTGGTCTTTCTGACGTTTTAATACTTTTATTCTTTAGACGATTCTTTGACATGTGATATAAAATAAACTAGAAGGCTGCTCTTAATATATAAAAAATTGGTGTGTATGCAGGTGATAAATTGATTGATCATATACGATGACAGATGAGATTCATGGATCCACTTAATTGTTGGGTGAACAAGTGTTTGGGTTAGATATGGCTCTAGTTATAAGGTTTCTCTCTTCACCCTGTCCTTGAGTATCGTTTAGCAAACAAAGAAGAAGTAGAAAATTGTGCTTTGATTTTGATTACATTTTCTTTCTTTCAATTTCTTTGTTTTCCCACTCTCGTCTTTCTCGTCTGTCTCTCTCATTCACTCTTACTGTATTTTACTTTGTCTCGTTTCTTTTATCAAAAGAAATCAATAAAAAAAAATATATGCCAACATCACCAACAACAATACAACAAAAAAAATTGCTTTGTTGGTAAATCACTTTTCTCTTTCGCCCCAGCGCAGTCGAACAGCTTACACCACCATGAAGATCTACTACATAGGTATCTTAGCCACCAATAGCAATGACAAATCCATTGAATTAACCTCTGCCAGAGACTTATCCCAGTTCTCATTCTTTGAAAGAAACGGTGTCTCCCAATTCATGACATTTTTCGCTGAGACCGTGTCCAAGAGAACTGCTGCTGGCCAAAGACAGAGTGTTGAAGAAGGAAACTATGTGGGCCACACCTATACCCGATCCGAAGGCATCTCTACCGTTATTATAACTGACAAGGACTATCCTGTTCGTCCTGCTTATTCGTTAATAAATAAGATCTTAGAAGAATACTTATCCTTACATGCAGCTAAAGAATGGGCAAATATCGAAACCACCAATAATGATTTGACCTATTCACAATTGGAAACATATTTAAAGAAATATCAGGATCCTAGTCAAGCAGATTCCATAATGAAGGTGCAACAAGAATTGGACGATACCAAAGTTGTGTTGCACAAGACCATAGAAGGGGTGTTACAAAGAGGAGAAAAATTGGATGCCTTAGTTGATAAATCAGAAGCATTGTCTAGTTCTTCAAGAATGTTTTATAAACAAGCCAAAAAGACAAATTCTTGTTGTGTTATTATGTGATAGTATTATTGGAAGCATTAAATCTGGAGTAGTTGTTGTTGCTACTGCCAGCCGTATGGGTACGGTATAATAGTGTTAGTTAATAGTTTTTTTTTTCGTTTTCATTTGTTTGGTTTGCTATTTTTCATACTGAATATATAAATTACTTACAGGGACATTCCAAAAATGAATTGAAGTAGAGTCTAGCTTTTCTATTTCTTTATTGTGTATTTTTTTTTTGGAGGGATGATTATTTATGGAAGGGTGTACATCTATACACTTTTTGGTTTTAATACAAATCGTTAATATTATATACAAAATACAAATAAAAAAACATATGCCCAATCTCTTTTTTCACAGGTTCTCTCAAATATATCAAATATCCGAAGGTAACTGAATCTATTGTGGTGGATTATTTTTAACAACATCAAAAGCTTTCAACAATTTACGTCTAGCACCCAATGCAGCAACACCTTTAGCTTCCAATTGATCGTTGTCTAATTCGATCAATTCTTTCCATGGGATATCTTTTAAGCATTCGGTGTATTTGTGCAATCTCAATAATTTCAACCATGCTGGAATGTTATTTAACAATTCCAACTTTGTCACTTCAATTGGCATGGATGATGTTCCAGATGAAGCATTAACACTAACGGTAGAGCTGTTATTGTGTTGCATTTGTGTAGCTGATGCGGGTGAATGAGTCTTCTTCTTGTGAGACTTGGATTGATTGTTGTTGTTGTTATTGTTATTGTTGTTGTTGCTGTTGCTGTTGTTATTAGTATTGGCATTACCATTGTTGGCATTATAATTAGTTCTGTGCATATTTGCAGGAACTGATGAAGAATTTAATGATCTATTAATACTGTCTTCATAATTCATTGCATGGCTTCGTGAAACATTATGTTGTTGCTGTTGTTGCTGCTGTGCCTGACCTTGTTGGTTCCAGCCAGATGAGTAAGGGTGTTTTCTATTTGAATCCAAAGCAACTCTAGAATTGATAGTAGCCAAGGCTCCCAACTTCAAATCCATAACGTCTTTTCCTTGATTGGTTGCACTAGGCGAACCAGATTGGACCAAAGGAGTTCCCATATATTGGCTATAATAGTTGTTAATTCCACCCGCATTTCCAGATGGAGTTGTATTGTTTGAATTTGCAGCTGCTAATTGCAAGAAGTTAGTTTTTTCATACAAATGAGAAGTTGGTGATTTTGCTCTATCAACTTGTCCTGAGTGTTGAACATGTTGTTGACTTTGTTGTTGAGAAGGAGGTGACGCATGCTTGGCATTTTTGATAAATGGATCAGCAGATTTTGGTCTTAATGGCGAATCCATGAAATTAGCATATTGGGAGTTTCTTAAAGCTGAAGGTTGTTTAGGTTTAGTTTTATCATCATGAATACTCAATTGGTCCATTTCAGAAGAAAAGTCTTGTCCATATTGATTATACGGCGACGTGACGAATTGTGGTAGTAGTTGAGTTTGCTTATTATTTTCATATTGAGGAGTGGCACCTGCACCTGCACCAGCACCTGCACCAGGACCTTGCAAATGGTAATCTAACTTTGACTGGAAAGTTAACAAGATGTCAAGTGGCAAGTTTGCGCACAAGTAATCAATCATGGTAAGATTATCTTGAGGACTTAAATTTTCAATCCAGTTGCAAAATACAATTAAATCCAGATATAAGTTTGATTGATTACTAGTTGGCTGAGCAGAAAAAAATTGCTGTTGTTGCTGTTGCTCGTGACGTTTGAAGATGCTGCTGAAATCGTTCACCGATTGTGGTCTATTAGGAATTGATCCCAAATGTCCGGACAAAAAGGCACTTCCAGTAGATGGAGAGCCAACCAAGTTTGAAGTACTTTTATTCAACAAACTATCAAGTTGGGGATTGATTGAAGAGAACTGTTGTGCCGGAGATAAGCCACCAGCATTGTTATCACCAAGTAATGAATTTGCCGCCTTTCCTAACAAATCGGCTCCCAAACGGGATTCATATCTTGAAGCAGCCGGAGCAACTAAAGTAGGTTCGTTTGATTGGCCGCTGGCACCAACACTACCACTACCACTAGTGCTAGAAAACAGGTGGTTTGAATCTTGTTGAGAGTCTCCTCCTAACGGTTGGTGAGGTGGAGCGCTCTGGGTGATAGTTCTCAAAGGGCTTTTCAAATCCAAATCCAAATTGGCCGTCAATGTCTCAAATTGTTGTTGTAAGTTGTATCCAACACTCTGTTGTCTATTAGTGTGACCTGTTGGAAGATCACCAACATTGCTGTAAGAACTCGGATTCAAAGGAGCAGGAGATAATACGATTGGTCTATGGAAATCCTCAGTTTTGGACTTATCGATAGATCCTTGTGGATGTTGTTGCTGAACCACTTGATGTTGTGGGTGAGTCATGTTGCTGGATGTATGATGATGCTAGAACGTGTTTCTATTCCCGCAAAATTTGGTAAAACAAAAAAAAAAAAAGAAAAAAAAAATAGTGAATATAATAATGGTGTAGAAAATTCCCCTTTGTCCTTGACTTGCTCTATCTTACTTCCAATTAAATCAATAATCCATGAAAGTACGAGTTAAATAAACTTAAAAGCTGAAGGGTAAAAACCGGAATTCCAGAACGATGGATATTATACTGCTACTTGTGTGTGTTAAGTTGAACAACAAGAAAATGTGAAGAAGGGCAAAAGAAAGAGAGTGCAAACTTTTTTTTTCTCATTGATTTTTTTTTTCAATGCTATGGCAGAGAGTGAAGATGATGAAGAGATGTGTTCGGACTGGATTGTTCGTTGGGCGAGTGAACGAACCTACCGCTGCGAACGGAGAGAGAGAAATAAAAAAAAAAAAAAAAAAAAAAAAAAAAAAAAACGAAAGAAAAAAAAAAAACAGAAAAACAGGAAAAGAAAAAAGAAACGGGAAGAGAAAAGAGTAGGACACGAGAAGAAAAAACACGGGACATGACTAA